>ML339354.1:0-32356 GCA_005239505.1 Nicotiana paniculata
GCTTCTATGAAAGCTGAAAAGATACAATATTAAATCTCATACTACAACCAACTAGACTCAATGTTAAGCAGATGGAACTGGTTCTTCTAGTTGGTCTGTAGCCTTTGTGTCGCCCAATAATTCTGCTTGCAAAATATCTGGGAATTTTGCTTTCAGATCTTGATTCACTTCTGCACTTGTGTGTTCTTGATTCAAGCAAGAATACTTCAATTATTTATAAAGTCAATTGTTGAGTTTGTCGTTCAGTTCTGGTACAACTCTACCTGGGAGAACGAATTCGTATTAAACTCAACTTCTTTCCTTCGTTATTGTCCTTGCTGAATTCAACTTCTATTCTCTTATCAATTTGCAACCTTTTCGCATTAGAAGACACTCTCCTTGTTCATTGATACTTCACAATCGCATTCATCTCCTATGTATAAAAGGTTTTTGTGCCAACGCGTCAGGTCAAGTATGTGTGCTCTGATGGACCTGGGTCAACTGGTCAGACATTTTTCTTCAAAACTATGCAGTGACTTGGGTCAACATATTAAGGTGCTGCAGCATCCTTACTATAGTTGCCTCCTTGCTTGCTCTATAGAAGACTTCCTGAACTATTATCTTTGTGCTTTTTACTGTACTTCTTTGTGTTTTCCAAAACACCCTTTGATTCTGCTCCATCCAAACATGATATAGAGTTCCGGCCAGCACCATTCTGTATATTTTTGACTTAGGATTCTTGCCATTGTAGTGCATTACAGCCCATGCTAGTTCAACTTTCCAACTCAGTTCTTGTCTTTGGATTCCTTGCCATTCCAACATTTTACCCCATATTTCAGAGGTTACTTCACATTCAAAGAATATATGTTAAATAGTCTCATCTTGTTGGTTGCATAATGGACATATTTGGCTCACCAATATGCCCTAACGAGTTAGCCTGTCCTGTGTAGATAGTCTCTCATGTGCAGCCAGTCGGAGGATGAAAATCCATTTGGGGGAAGCCATGTTGTTGCATATCATTCTCTTCTAGGGCACCTTGTCATAAACCCCCCTGAGCTTCCTGTACATTTTTTGGATGGAAAACTTTCCTATTCCCAGGAATTCATTCAAGGTGATGCCAGTTTGTTCCAAGTACTTGCTTGCCTTGATGATCTTTTGGACACACCATGATGCTTGATTGTATTTTTCCGCCCAGATTGGTCCTTCCTTCCAATAGTAGGCATGAACCCATAAGACCCACTGTTTGTCCTTCTTTTTGCATAGATTCCAAAACTGTTTAAGTATAGCAGCTTTGTTCCACACCTTCATTTCAGTAAAATTCACGCCACATGTAGATTGAGGTTGGCACAGAATATCCCATGCTAGTAGTGCCTTGTTTGATCCTTCTTTATATCCAGTCCATAAGAGTTTCCTGCAAGTCGAGGTGATCAGTTTTATGATCTTCTCGGGGAGTATGAACACCTGCGACCAGAATATTTGGACTGAGAAAAGGACACTTTTGATTAGTAGCACTCTCCCTACATAAGATAGAATTTAGAAGTCCAATTGATTGTTCTTCCTAGTATTTTTTTCTAGCAATGGTTGGCAGTGAGTGTTGGACAACCTTTTAGAACTCAGGGGCACACCAAGATATCTAACTGGAAATTCTCCATGTGAAAAGCCCAGCAAGTTGAGTATTTGTTGCTTTAGAACAGGTTTAACTCCATAGAAGTAGATAGAACTCTTATTATTTTTTGCAATGAGTCCTGAAGCTTTTGAAAATTGTTGAAAGCATTGGAATAACATCTGGATAGATTGCATATCCCCTTTACAAAATAGCAGTAGGTCGTCAGCAAATCCTAGTTGGATAATTTTCATTTTGGCACACTTGGGGTGATATTTGAATCTTGGATTTTTGGACATTCTTTTCAGCATTCTGCTGAAGTATTCCATAGCTAGTATAGATAGGAAATATGACATAGGGTCCCCTTGTCTCAATCCTTTCCTAGTTGCAAATGGTTTCGGAGGTTTACCATTGATTATAATTGAGTATGACACTGTTTGCAGGCAAACCATGATCCATTTGATGAACTTTGTTGGGAATTGCATTCCTCGTAGCACTTGTTCAATAAAGATCCACTCAATAGGATCATACGATTTTTGTAGATCGACTTTTAGCATTCATCTAGGTGACATCCCTTTCCTGACATAGCCTTTAACAAGTTCGTGGCTGAGTATAATGTTGTCAGCTATGTCCCTTCCTGGTACAAATGTTGCTTGGTTGCCATCAATTAAGTCAATCATAACATGTTTCATCCTTGTCGTGATGACTTTTGATATCAATTTGTATAGCACTGTTCAGCACGAGATGGGTCTAAATTCTTTGACCTGCTATGAGTTCTTGACTTTTGGAATCAAAGTCACTGATGTACTGTTGATTGGCTCAAACATTGTTGTTGTATCAAAGAAGTTTTGGATTGCACATGTGATTTCCTCCCCGACTATGCACCAACTCTTTTTGAAGAAAAGAGAGTTGAATCCATCACATCCAGGAGCTTTTTGGTCATCAATTTCTTTTAACGCATTGCTGATTTCCTCTTTGCTAACATGGCCTATTAATTGTAGTTGTTGGGCCCTTGTTAGTTTCCAACCTTCCTCCATAACATCTTGCTGAACCACAAAGATCTTTGTGGCTGATGATCCAAGTAACCTGTGGTAAAATTGAGTGACTTCTGCCTCAATGTCTTTGTGATTTGTAATAGTGTGCCGTCGAAAAAATTATTAGCCCAAATTTTTTAACATAACCCGAAATGTCCAGTCGGATAAAATTAATATCAACCAACAAACAAAAGACAAAAGTAAATTTTGGTACAACTTTTTTTATCTTCCCTAAATATTTTTCCTTCCCAACACTAGATTGTTTTCTCTTTCTGTGTATCACAACTTTTTACTCTTTCTACTTTTGTTCTTCAATTCTTTTAATTCTAACAAATTGTTTTCTCGCTCTCTTACTTTTAATTTTTTTTAATACTATTTAATATTGGATTTAATTATAGGCGAATTGTAAATATATATATATTGTATCCTAAGTTCGACAATGTATCCTTAGTGTATATTGAGCCTATCTCGAGTTCACTTGTGTATCTAAAGTGCATATTGAGTGTATCCCAAGTGTATTTTGTTTCATGAATGTATAATCTGTATAAATAATGCATCAAAATTGTGTGCACATGTGTATTGTCTAATATGTAAACATAGTGTATATAAATTATATACAAATTTTGTATGTGTAATGTGTGCACACCGTGTATTTAGAGTGCATCATGTAGTTTGAAATGTATTCCCAATGTATCATTAATGTATTCTGAGTGCTTTTGTGTATTTAAAGTGTATTGTGACAGTCTATTTTGTATAGTGACAGTATTTTTTGTATATATTTTGTATAGTGACATCTATTTTGTATATTTTTTATATAGTGATAGTCTATTTAGTACATAAATTATACAGTGACAGTCTATTTGTATATTTATTTTGTATAGTGAGAGTCTTTTTTTTTGTATAGTGAGAGCATAAGTAGTAATGATCACTTTAATTTTGTTATAAAGTATTAACTACACTGCTTGAACAATGGGTAGGGTATTTTTGCTGACTCCAAATGAATTAGCCAGGCCCAATATCTTTTTCTGACCCAGGTCCAATATCATTTCGCATTTTTTCTTTCATTATGTATAGAAAGAGAAGTAGTGAAGTTACTGAAATTCATACGTGTAACATCACATTCAGAACATAAACTAAAATATTAGTGCGGAAAACAACAACAACAATAACAACCCAGTTTTATTCTCATAAGTAAGGTCTGTTCTATAATCTGCTAAATAACATCACGATTCTGTGAATAATTCTAGCTTCTAGCATCTTATGGTCTAAAAACTTCGTGGAGATTAAAGTATATTTAGTTTATATTTTTGTTGCTTTTGCACTTTATATATAATGTTGTGTAATTGTATTTCACTATTGAAAAGTCGTTTGCTTTTTCAAATTCGATCAAGATTTCCCTCCTCCAATTCTTTATTCTTTGAGAAAAGAACCTACAGGAAAGGCTGATTTGCGGATGAGGAATTAGCATACTCACTCTATCAATAACTGAGCCGGATCTGGTGTATCATAAGGAGGGATTTGCCTTTTCTATTGATTCCTGCAGATTGGATAAAAACAATTCTTGAATGAGGCTAGGGATGAATCGAAAAAATAAATTTTTATTGGTTGTACCTCCTATTTTTATGAAGAGAATGAATCTTTTTCTCGAACCATCAGAAACCTCGATTTCAGTCTGAGGTTTAAGTCTGACGAGAATAATATGCTACGACTAGCAATTCATTTATTTTCAAACCGATCCATTTACCATCTATAGGGATATTAAATGAATGAAATTGAGATATGGATGAAATATAATGAAATAGATCCCCTTTGAGGTTCCCTCTGAAATGAGGCACGTAAGGGAGCCACTACGAAGAAGTTCTGGGAGTGACGAATGAAGCTTCGAGCTCATATTGGTCATGGGTCAAACTTCCATCGAAGAGAAGCAAATGAAAGGCTTTCATAAAATATCTCGTAGAATCGAGAATGAAGTTTTCATTCTACACATGCCAGATCATGAATTAGTAACTGCTTCCAATTTCCCAAAAAATTCCAATTGTGTCGAACTTTTAATTTCTGAAATCATTCTCTTGAAGCTAATCCTCTTTATCATAAATGATCCACTTGCCCCGAAATGACCTGATACACTGTTGTCAATATAAATATTGAAAGAAAAAAACAAATTTCAACTGACAACAATAAAAAATATTTAAAAAAAGGACTTGTGTTGTGTTGGCCTTAAATTCAAGCGATCTTTTCGTAGACGTTTGCCTCCGGTTCAATCGGGGAATCGAATTGATTATAGAAACATGAGTAAATGGTCTATATTAATGCCACAAAAATGGCGAAATAGGGTTAATCAAAGTTGTATGGCTCAAAATCGACATTTAAACAAAGGAAGCAGGGGGTAAATGCGGGGAACAAAAATTCTATGAGGGATTATTTGTCTTCCTAGTCTTATTTGTCTTCCTAGTCTTCGACACAAGAAAGGGTTGTAGAAAAATCCTTTTTTCTTGTGTCGAACCATTAGATCCCGTTTGTTAAAAATTTCTAGTCTTGGTTTCGATTTTTCCAGATGTATCAGAAATACCTTACTATAATATACTAAGTAGTGGACAAAAATAAATATATTGGGTGCGGACACATCTCTTCTTTTCTTTTCTTGTATTTATCTTATGTTTTAGTCTTTTTATTAGTTAATTACTTACTCTTTTCAACTTTTTGAATCAAATTCATTATTTTTTAATCCACAATTCCAATTATAGTCTATCTCTGTAAGGTGAGATTGGAATTTATCCTTTATTTTGTCCTTTTCATTCACTTGAATTTCTTCCGTTTCATCGATTTTTTTCGGATCCCACCTTTATTCCGAAAAAAGGAAGGAGAAGAATAAGGATCTTCTTCAGTGGATCCCTCTTGTTCCTGTTTAGTCCCCTTCATTTCGGAAGTTGTTTCTATTTCCACATCTCTTTCTTCCTCACTTTCCACCCCTTCTTCTATTTATGAGGCTTCTTTCAATTTCTTAGTAAGAATCCTAGAGAATAAATTAGAAAAGATAAACCTGATAGGTTGACGCCACAAATTTCACCCACCCAAAATCATATTTTGACTGCGCTTCCACTATGAGAGATTCCGAATGTCATTAACGCCGATAAATAATCAACATTACTGCAACTAGAATTGTCACGATTCCTCCAGCTGTGAATGTTTTTCGCTTTTCGATTTGGATCTTCATTGGTATTTTCAATAGGACCAAGACTGCCCATTGATTTATTTAGCCCACACCTGTGTTTGTCGTTTCTAGTCCATCTCTTTCTATTTCATTTATATATATAGAAAGTTCAAAAATTATCATATAATAATCCAGATATTGCAATAGAAAAGAAATAAGGGAGTGATCACGCCCAACTATGCCTTATAAAAAGGACTAAGTAGTCGTTGAAATATATTCTGGTTAACAAGTACGGAGTCGAATCCCACAGGGAATTAACCTATTAAGCACAGCTACTAGACTCGCACAAATTCATGCAATCAATCTTCAGAAATATTAAATAACAAATTTGATGTTTATTAACTAATTATCAAGTAATGAAAATGCAGTAATTACTAACTAACTACGAACAAGTTGTGGACCAAGATTTGGAATGATCTAAAGTTATGATATTCCCTATTGTCGGAATCCTTTCCGCTACGTTTCCTACAAATTTTCCTAAATTTTCTCGACCGATCATGAGCGCTCTGAGTGTCATAATTATCTCCCGAGTAACTACCACAATTTACTAGACATATTCTTCCGAGCTATGCTAGCTGGCACTAAGTTACGGCTCACTCGGATCGCACCAAGGTTTCATTATTCCTAATCCCACCTTTAACCCCCCCCCCCCCCTGTATTGATCCCTCACATATAGTTAGGAGTGATGTTGTTCAACAACTACCTAAATATTCACTCTCTTCCGAGTAATACACACTAAATAGGCACAGTCGATTGAGAGCTCCTCAACCAACCACAATATAAACCTAGTTGAACAAATAGAGAAAAATCTACGGCAAATCTATAGTAAACATAACAGGAAAATCATCCTTCAATAGGTTCCCATAAAAAACCTAGATTAGAAGTTTAGCCACTCATACTCATAGTGACAATATCCCAGTATTTTACATAAATAAATTACAAAGTAAAGATGAAGTAATGTAGAAATCGATGATCCTTTCCCTCAACGGATGTTCCACGAGCTATTCTTTCCTCCGGTCGCAAAAATCCTTCAAAAGTGGTGTTTAATGCCTATTTATATGTGTAGGAAAAGACCTAAACGACATATCCCAAGTCCAAGTCCAACAAGGAGATGAAATAAGCCTTCAAAATTCGGATCAGGCTCACTATGAACCGCGCCTCGCGAGGTAAACCGCGAGATGAATCTCGCCTCAGACTGTGCGGCGCGAGACATTCCGCGCGTTCAACCTCGCCTTACCCCTCGCATCACCTGCTCCCACGCGAGCTCAATAGCTCGCCTCGCCTGCTCTAACGCGAGCCTATGGGCTTGCTTCGCCTGCTGCTTCATTTTTTCGCTGCTCAATTCTTTGTTTCTTCTTTCCTATTGTTTTCGAGCATGATTTATACTTTAAATACTCCTTTTTCTCTAATTTCATCTCCAATGTACCTACACATAAAATAGACTCCATTACGTGTAAATAAAGTATAGTTTGGCATTAAGGCACCTAAAATGTAAGGTAAATCATTTACTAAAATATGGAATTATAGTCAAACATCACTACCCCATACTTAAACATTGCTCGTCCTCAAGCAATCACACTACACTTTATAGACACGACCGTTTTAAAGCAATTCCCTTAACTCGTCACACCAAGAATCTTTAAAATATACTAAGCACACAAGTGTAACATCTTCACCTCAAGATTTGACTCACAAATACCATGTATTATTCACAACTCACTCACTTCTCTAACATAGATGTCAATGACATTACCTTTCCATTATGAGTCAGGTGCCCTCACCCAACAAAAGAGATTAGTTCCACACACAATGAATTTTAAGAACGTAGGAACTCAAGATAGGAAGAATTCACTCGCTCTAAGAACTAACATCCATATGCCACAAAAGATGCACGCTTGCCCATAGTGTAATACTATAGTAATCGAGCTCATTCGGTCTAGGATCAAGTAGAAATTTAATTGGTTGTAATATAGGTTGCAGGTCGGGTAGGATACATTTGGATATGAGTGACTACACCTCCCTTAAGCACTTTAATACATATACTTTAACACTCACGCCCATACTTATGTCAAACCAAAACTCCACCTTCATACCAATGTATGTTACCCCATATTTCATTAACCACAATTACATCACTATCCACCACCATCAAGAATGGCTAAGACAAATTATACTAGAGTCAAAAACAAAGTCTAAGCGTCACAACCAGAGTACTCACTATTCTCAAGGCATAACAAAGTCAAGATATATCTCTGCATTTCAATCATAGACATTGGTTTCTACTCCTAAAAATTAAAAATAACTACACCCAGATCAACCAAAACACTTGGAAAAGAACCGCGGCACAAAGAAAAACCAAGGAGGAATTACTACACTATCTACAAGATTTTTGTTTTGTTTTTTTCTTTAGACTTAATTCCCTCAAGAAAACTGTCTAGGAGATCCATCATCGGAAAGAGTCCAATTTTTCTACTTTTTTTTAGTTTTTTTTCTAAAACTAAGACGACACTACACATTTTCATCATTTTTTTTATTTTTTTCCTAAAAGGATAAGACAACACTACTAAAAAAATAACTAAAACAAGAATAATATTTACAAGTTACCACCCCACAGTTATTTCATGCAATGTCCTTAGTGCATACACAAACTGACAAAACAAGAAAAAAATGAGTAGGGTGGATGAAAACTCCCTGATCAAGCTGCATCATCGACGTCCTCCTCTGCAGTGGCCGGCCGGCCCCCGATCCGAAGCTGCAAGTCCATCATCCCATATAAATCAGCCATAAAGCTGTCATCGCGAGCATTGCGCTCGACACCTGTCATTGATGGCATATCATTCTCTTCCTTAACCCGGACGCTGGTAATGTCCATTAGTCATAGGGGCTGAGCAATGATGTGATCGTACACTGGCTCATCCTCAAACTCTTCTTGTCTCAAGAACTGAGTTAACATATTTGCAAAGGGCATTCGATCGATCCTCTTGCTAGTTCTCATTAGAGACATCTAGTAGCGGATCAAATGACCCACATTCACCCTCTGGCAAGTCATGAGGAAACATAGCACACACGTTCTCTCACGGCTAATAAGAGTGTCATGATTGAAAAGTAAGAGTCATGTATTAATCAATTTCAACCATACTTGATCCTCTGCCCTCATCTTCTTCTTTGGGAACTTCCTATGATGATTGGTTTTCTTGTCTCGAACCTAAGCCGCCACTGAATTGATACCACAAAAAGTGTGTCTCGACTCTCGATATGTAGGACGGGCGATGAAGTAGTCCAAGGGTTCTTGAGGAACATCCAGAGCACCTAAGAAATTGCATATTCCCGAGGCCAAAAAAACTATCAACCTTCCCCGAATAGGCACCAGCTGTTTAGGATCCTTTGGATCAAACCCGGCATAAAATTCTCGAACCATATTGACATTTATATCCCTGGTACTTCTGAACACATAACTCAGACCAAATTGTTGATACCTCTCCAAATTGCTTGGTACTTGGCTTGTAGGCGACGCTCATGAATAGCAGCTTCTGGATGTATATGTTTCGACCTACAATGCTTGTACTAGTCTTTAACATGTGGGGGTATGCTCTTGATTCCAAACTCCCGTTGTCTTGGAGGTTGAGGGTGAGTGGCTGCTATAGCTGCCACTACTTGCAGTCCTTCAACTTGGGTTGAAGTGGCTCCCCCCACCCACTCTTATCTTATTCGATGGAGGTGCGAAGGGAGCCTTAGCCTTAGACGGGGAAGTGAATGTGGCCTTGCCTTTACCGGTATCCTTCCTTGGATGCATGTTAGTACCTACACAAGTGAGAATTAGTCAGTGTAAGACTTATTGCCACAATATAAAACATGGTCTTGCCACCCCACACTTAAGAGTTCATCACATGATTTTCAACAATTTCTACGGTTACTCAGACTTCCCCTCATCTTTTCTTAGCATGAGAAACAAGAAATGACACAAGGATTCTTCCTCCAATTTTGAAGCATCGGGCTACCAGTGAGCCACCCCACTCTTAAAATTTTAAAGTGGTGCACGACGACCTAGCACTAGTCTTACAATCCCGGAGACTCGGGCTCCAATGGGGACAAAAAATTCCTTTGAGGCATTATGTCAAACCCTTAGCATGCACCCGTTCCATTGGAGTGCTTGTAGGGATGAGGGGTTGCTTCGCCCTCCCAAATCGGCTTGGGAATTCCGTGCTACCACTTTTTCACACAATAACGACACCATTCCTATGGGGTTCATGGGGTTGGGGGACACAAACACATTGTTACAATGAAGAACAGCCCTAAAATTTTTATCCAATGACATGCATTCACCAAATACGAAATTGTCAAAGAATGGAGGTAGAAACCATACCTTAGATGTTTAAGAGGAGGGATTTCCCTTGAATTGATGTTGCAGGTGAAGGAAAGAGCAGAGGAATGATTGTCTTCAATGGGTTTGTGAGGGAGGGGGTTTGGCAGTATGTTCTTGGCATGAGTGTGTGAGCTTTTGTGAGAAGTGTGGTTTTGGGGAGTTTAGGTTAGGTTTTAAGGGAGGGGTTAAAAGAAAAAGAAGAAAAGAAATTAAAAGAAACCGAAGAAAATCACTTACTTGGTGACGCGAGGCTACTGCCTCGCTTTCCCCCTCGCGAGGCAAGCTCCAACGCGAGTTGTGGGGCATACGACGCGAGACTCAATGCGATATGAATCTCGTTGTAACCCATGCGAGATGAGCTCCCACGCGAGTACTAGATCTGGCGACGCGAGACTTTCTGCATGTCCAAGCTTGCTGGGGACCAGGCGATGCGAGGTTCATTGCATGACCCGCCAAAATTGTCTGTAAACATGTTAGTCCCTACAAACGAAAAGAAAAAAATTCTAACTACGCTAAAAATCAACTACAAATCGGGTTTCCTCCCAACGAGCGCCTTAGCTAACGTCATAGCATGACGAATACAACATTAGCCTAATTTAACGTCGCGGCACGATTCAGGCAATCGACTTAAGGCTCGCTCAATGTTTTTGGCTCTTGCAAATGAGTCACCGATACTACTTTCATCTCATTCATGCCCAAGTAATGTTTTAACCTGTGACCATTGACTCTAAACTTGCGAGAGCCATCTTCTGAAGCAATGTCTACAGCACCAGTGTGATGAATCTTTAGCACGCGAAATGGTCCTGACCATCTTGACTTCAATTTTCCCGGAAAGAACCTCAATCTCGAATTGAATAATAATACCACATCTTCGGGCTTAAAATTTCGCTCCAGAATGTTTTTGCCATTCACCAGTTTCATTATTTCCTTATATAACCTTGTACTCTCAAAAGTATGGTAACGGAACTCGTCAAGTTCATGCATCTCTGTGACTCTACTAG
This sequence comes from Nicotiana paniculata, assembly GCA_005239505.1. NCBI lineage: Eukaryota > Viridiplantae > Streptophyta > Magnoliopsida > Solanales > Solanaceae > Nicotiana > Nicotiana paniculata. The sequence continues at coordinate 11,192 of ML339354.1, forward strand.
GTCCAGCGGCCTCCAAGTAGACTTAATTGTCATAACGCCTAGAAGGATTTATGCTATAACTCCACCGACAAGTAACATGCCTTTCCAAACACCAATTTATACTGTGACATACCAATCGGAGTTTTGAATGCAGTGCGGTAAGCCAATAGCGCATCATCCAATTTTCTCGCCCAATCAGTCTGAGTAGCATTTACAGTTTTGGTCAAAACACTCTTGATTTCTCTGTTTGACACCTCGACTTTCCCACTTGTTTGTGGGTGATACGGAGTAGCAACTTTATGGAGAATGCCATATTTCTCCAACAACTTTGCAAAGGCTCGATTGCAGAAGTGGGTTCCCCTATCACTGATGATAGCTCTTGGAGTGCCAAATCAGGTGAAGATATTTTTTCTTAGGAAACCAATAACTAACTTCACATCATTTGCTTGAAGTGCCACGGCTTCTACCCATTTCGAGACATAGTCCACAGCTACAAGTATGTACTTATTATTATATGAGCTGACAAATGGTCCCATAAAATCGATTCCCCAAACATCGAATACTTTCACCTCTTGAATTGGGTTCATGGGCATCTCATGTCGACGGGAAATATTCCCCGTCAGTTGGAACTCGTCACAACTTTTCACCCAGAAGTGTTCATCTTTAAACAACGTTGTCCAATAAAAACTCACTCCAACACTTTAGCAGATGTCCTTACACCTCCAAAATATCCTCCATATGGTGAAGCATGACATGCCTGCAAAATAGAAGATTGATCTATCTCGTGAATGCATCTCTGGATCATATCAAGACAAATCCTAAACAAATATGGCTCATCCCAAAAATACATGCGACAATCAAGAAAAAACTTTTTGTTTTGCACAAAAGACAATTCATAGGGAAGAATATCGTTTGGCAGGTAATTTGCAATATCAGCATACCATGGTGTATCCTCGAGGCTCGTTGCTAAAAGTTATTCATCTGGAAAAGTCTCCATGACCTCCTCCACCTCAACCTTCTTTTCCGTTCCTTCAAGCCTGGACAAATGATCAACAACTTGGTTTTCTTTTAGGTCCTGGATTTCCAAGTCGAACTCTTATAGCAGTAACACCCATCGAATTAGGTGCGAGTTTGACTCCTTTTTCTCAATTAGGTACCTGAGGGCAGCATGGTCAGTAAAAACCTTTGAGCCTATCAGGTATGACCTGAATTTATCAAATACGAACACCACAACTATCATCTCTTTCTCTGTCACTGTGTAATTCAGTTGGGCGCCACTCTGGGTTTTACTTGCATAGTAGATCGGATGTATGACTTTATATTTTTGCTGCCCAAGCTGTTCCCGCAGCATAGTCGCTTGCATCACACATCATCTCGAAAGGTTTCTCCCAGTCGGGGACAACTATGATTGGTGCAGTCACCAATTTCTTCTTCAACTCCTCGAAAGCTACCATGCAGTCATCAGAAAACACAAAAGGGTGATCTTTTTCAAGTAGATTACATAAGGGGTTAGCAATTTGGGAGAAATCTTTTATAAATCGTCTGTAGAAACCGGCGTGGCCAAGGAAACTTTCTATTGCTTTGACGAAAGTGGGTGGTGGTACCTTTTCTATCACATCCACCTTTGAACGATCCACCTCAATTCCCTTACTTGACACTAGGTGTCCCATGACTATACCTTCCTGTACCATAAAATGACACTTTTCCAGTTGAGCACCAGATTAGTCTCCACACATCTTTTTAGCACTCTTTTTCAGATTCTTAAGACAATCATCGAACGAGTCTCCCACCACTGAGAAATCATCCATGAAGACTTCCATTATGTCTTCTACCATATATGTGAAGATGGACATCATGCACCTTTAAAATGTGGCGGGTGCACTGCATAGGCCGAACGACATTTCTCGAAAAGCGTAGACGCCATATGAACATGTGAATGACATTTTCTCTCTATCTTCTGGGGAAATAGAAATCTGATTATACCCCGAGTATCCATCAAAAAAGCAGTAGTGGTACCTCCCAGCCAATCTATCTAACATCTGATCAATGAACGGCAAGGAAAAATGGTCTTTTCGGGTGGCCTTGTTCAATCTTCTGTAGTACGTACAAATTCGTTATCCCGTGACTGTTTTTGTTAAAATCAGCTCGTTCTTATCATTTTGCACCATAATCGTTCCACCTTTCTTTGGCACACATTGAACTAGGCTAATCCAGTTGCTGTCGGAGATGGGGAAAATGATTCCCACATCTAACCACTTTATCACCTACTTTTTCACAACTTCTTTCATGTTGGGGTTCAGCCTTCTTTGATGTTCTCTGGAAGGCTTGTGGCTATCTTCCAGTAAAATCTTATGCATATAGAAGGCCAGGATGATACCCTTAATGTCTACAGTGGTCCAACTAATTGCGGTTTTGCACTCTATTAATACCTGCAAAAGTTGTTCTGCTTGCACATCTAACAAACCCGATGATATAATAACAGGTAAAGTTGAGTTAGGTCCTAAGAAAGTATACCTGAGGTGAGGTGGTAGTGGTCTCAGTTCCAACTGCGATGGCTCTTCGATCGATGGCTTAGCTGGAGGAGTCTTTCTTTATTCTAAGTGGAAAGATTCAAATTCGAGCTCTATTTTCCAGAACCCTTGTCCTTCAAGAGCCAGCACCCACTCCGCCAAGTACTCTCCATTTACTTCTTCTAAGTTCATAAGACAGGCTGCTAGGGGGTCTTTAGCATTCAGAGCCTCATCTTCCTCCTCCAAAAATTACATCCACAGCTTCTATCAGAGAGCAGTTAGCAATTTCACTTGGCCGATGCATAGACTTATGCACATTGAACGTTATCTTTTCATAGTTCAGTCTCATTTTTAGCTATCCAGTTTCAAAATCAATTAGAGCTCTCCCAGTGGCCAAGAACGTTATTCCCAAAATTATGGGAATCTCCTCTTCAACCCGGCAGTCCAGAATGACAAAATCTGCTGGAAACACAAACTTTCCAACCTGCACTAGTACATCATCAAGGATACCTGATGGCTTCTTCACTGTCCGGTCGGTTAGCTGTAGTAACATGGATGTGGGTATTGCTCTTACAATGCCTAACCTTTTATAGATAGACAAGGGCATCAAGTTTATGCTTGCCCCTAAATCACACAATGTTTTAGCAAAAGCATAATTGCCTATTGTGCATGGGATTGTGAATCTCCCTGGGTCTGAAAACTTCTCAGCTATGGTCTCGTCACGACAACACTACAGGTCTGGGTTATTGTAACAGTGGCCATGTCTTGGAAGTCGAACTTGCGATACATCAAATCCTTCATCATTTTGGCATAACCAAGCATCTCCCTCAAGGCGTCAATCAGTGGAATGTTCACCTGGATTTATTTCAACATCTCCATGAATTTCTTATACTGCTCATCCTTCTTATATTTGGCCAATATCTGTGGGAATGGTGCAAGATGTCGCTTCCTTCCTGTGATTTGAGTTTTTTCATGCTCGGGCACTGCTTTTACTGTCGTTTCTTGCACTACCTCAGTCTCCTTCGCAACTTCTTTTATTTTTTCTTGTGCTCTCTTGTGCATGTTGTATAATCACCTCAGTTAACCCTGTTAAATCATCTACCTCAATGGGTACTGGCACAAGTGTTTCAGATGGTCGGCTTTTGCGAGCAATTTCTTGCTCTAGATCTAGGTCTCTACCATTTCTTAGACTCGCTGCCATAAGTTGTTTCGGGCCCTGCTCTTTTGGATTGACATGGGTGCCCGCATTTAACTTTCCTTGGGGACGATTATTCAAATCCATCGATATTTTCCCTAGTTGAATCTCAATGCCTTTGATAGCTGAGTCGTTCAATACTACCTTTTCTTGCATCTAGTGGACCTTTTCTTCCATTTTCCCTCTGGCCCCAATGAGTTGTTGCAACATTCCTTTAATTTCAAATACCCCATCATCTTGTCGCACTATCTGTTGTTGTTGAGGCTGTTGATAAGATGGCTTCTGATTTTGCTGATTATATCCATGTTGCTTTTGATAAGGCACAACTTGACCATGTGGTCACATAGCTCCAGGATTGTTGATATTATTGAACTGTTGTTGTGCTGGTCTATATTGCTGATTTTGTTGTCCCCAATTCTGACCACCTTGCCTCTGTCCTTCATAGGTGGCCACATAGTTCATATTTTCCTGATAGTTCTAGTTGTTACTTTCCGCACTCCACGAGCATACATATGGTTGGTTAATGCATGGTGTACATAATCCCCCATTAGTCGCGTCAACTATGTGTACCTGCTGCTTCTGGCCTTATTCATCGATATTTTTGGTGAGGATACTCATTTGCATCATCAAAGTGGCCATATTTTCGGCTACGAAGTCGTTCGGGTCCAAAACCATTGAGTGAACGACATGGGTGATCGTAGAGTCTCTTGTCATCCATCCTGAGTTTTGAGCCATTTTATCAAGTAGGATCTTGCATTCTCTGAATGATTTGCTAAAAAATGCTCCACCTACTGAAGCATCAACAGTGTCCTTCAAGCTGTCTGTCAATCCCATGTAGAACCTCTGCCCCAACATCTGATCTGGGATGCCATGATGTGGAAACTTAACCAGTATACCTTTGAACCTCTCCCAAGTTTCTTGTAGTCTCTGTTAGTCTCTGCCTGAAGCTCAATATCTCATCAACTTGTTTGGCAGACTTAATGGGTGGGTAGAACTTGTTCATAAATTACTTGACTAATTCCTCCCAAGTAGTGATGGAGTTTATGGAGAGTGAATTGAGCCAAGTCTGAGCCTCCTCCTCACCTAGAATGGAAACAAAAACTTTATTGCTTTCGGTGTCACATTTGGTTGTCTTTGCATGGCACTTATCGACAGGAAATTTTTCAGATATTGTTGAGGATATTCAATGTAAGACCCTGAGAACAGTCCTTTGTTCTGCAAAAAATGTAGCATGTTGTTTTTTATTTGAAATTATTCTGCTTGTATCTAAGTGACTGCAATTGCGGTTTCCATATTTTTGGAGGTGGGTTGTGCCCAATCATACAAGGTTTCCTCTGACACAAGAGGTGCCACACCCTGATTGTTCGGTTCATTTGCATTATTTCTGTTGTTTGGATTTTCTATTACGTCATCCATGTCTTGTTCGATTTGTTCTGCTGATTTCTGTTGTTTTTTTCCCATCTTGTTTGCACGATTCAGTGCCTTGAAAACTTTCTCAGGATCTGATAATGCTTCGGATAATTCACCAGTTCCTGAGGAGTTTCTAGGCATGAACCTGTAACACCCAAGACTACAAACTTTAGAATTTCAATGTATTTAGTTTAAAATAAAGAAAATTGACTACACTAAGAATTCTAGCACTTCTTTTTGCTGCAATTAATAACACTGTTAATTCCCCGACAACGAAGCCAAAATTTGATCACGCCCAACTATGTCTTATAAAAAGGGCTAAGCAGTCGTTGCAAATATATTCCGGTTAACAAGTCCAGAGTCGAATACCATAGGAAATTAACCTATTAAGCACAACTACTAGACTCGCATAACTTCACGTAATCAATCTTCAGAAATATTAAATAACAAATTGGATGTTTATTAACTAATTATCAAGTAATGAAAATGCAGTAATTACTAACTAACTACGAACAGGTTGTGGAAAATATTTGGAATGATCTAAAGTTATGATATTCCCTATTGACGGAATCCTTTCCGCTACGTTTCCTATAAATTTGCCTAAGTTTTATCTACCGATCATGAGCGCTCTGAGTGTCGTAATTCTCTCCCGAGTAACTACCACAATTTACTAGACATATTCTTCCGAGCCACGCTAGCTAGCACTAAGTTACGGCTCACTCGGATCGCACCAAGGTTTCGTTATTCCTAATCCCACCTATTAACCATCTGTATTGATCCCTCACATATGTTAGGAGTGATGTTGTTCAAAAACTACCTAAATATTCACTCTCTTCCGAGTAATACACACTAAATAGGCACAGTCGATTGAGAGCTCTTCAACCAACCACAATATAAACGTAGTTGAACAAATAGAGAAAAAGCTACGGCAAATCTATATTAAACGTAACAGGAAAATCATCCTCCAATAGGTTCCCATCAAAACCCTAGATTAGAAGTTTAGTTACTCATACTCATAGTAACAATATCCCAAGTATTTTGCATAAATAAAGTACAAAGTAAAGATGAAGGAATGTAGAAATCGAAGATCCTTTCCCCCAACGGGTGTTCCACGAGCTATTCTTGCCTCCGGTCGCAAAACTCCTTCAAAAGTAGTGTTTAATGCCTATTTATATGTGTAGGAAAAGACCTAAACGACATATCCCAAGTCCAAGTCCAACAAGGAGACGAAATAAACCTTCAAAATCCGGATCAGGCTCGCTATGAACCGTGCCTCGCGAGGTAAAACGCGAGATGAATCTCGCCTCAGAGTGTGCGAAGCGAGACATTCTGCGCGATCAACCTCACCCTACCCCTCGCGTCGCCTACTCCAATGCAAGCTCAATAGCTCGCCTCGCCTCGCATGCTCTAATGCGAGCCTCTGGGCTTGCATTGCCTGCTGCTTCATTTTTCCGCTGTTCCATTCTTTCTTTCTTCTTTCCTATTGTTTTAGAGCATGATTTATACTTTAAATACTCCTTTTGCTCTAATTTCATCTCCAATGTACCTACACATAAAATAGACTCCATTACGCGCAAATAAAGTGGAGTTTGGCATTAAGCCACCTAAAATGTAAGGTAAATCATTTACTAAAATATGAAATTATATCCAAACATCAGGGAGGTTTGTGATGATTTTTCAATCTTTTCTACTAGGTAATCTAAAGAGCAATATGACCAACAGTGGTTAGAATATATATAAAAAGGATTATTTTTTAGACTTCTTACTATTAAATAGTGTCCATAAATCTCATAAAAAGTACCTAAAGATTCATAGTGAACTTCCATGGGAGTTTCTGTTTTTACTTTAATTTAAGTTTAACTAAATAGATTCAGTAAGATATTAATTCACATAATATCTTTAATGATGATTAAGGAGAAAAAGTTATTACACAATCGCTTGAAAAAATCTTTTTTTTTGTCCAACTAGATTCTAAAACTAGTACTTTTTATTAAGTTTCACATTTTATCTTTCCCTACCGCCCCATCCTTGTAGCCAGATCTGGCATGTACAGAATGAAAATTTCATTCTCAATTGTACGAGAATTTTTATGAAAGTCTTTCATTTGCTTCACTTCGATGGAAGTTTAGGGGTTGACGCCTGCCCAGTGCCGGAAGGTCAAGGAAGTTGGTGACCTGATGACAGGGGAACCGGTGACCGAAGCCCCGGTGAACGGAGGTCGTAACTATAACGGTCCTAAGGTAACAAAATTCCTTATAGGGTAAGTTCTGACCCTAAATCCATTATTCAGATATCTCAAGTTTCAATAACTATAAAAAGAACTTTCTACTTCAATCAGAACAGAATGATCGTTGTCAATCTCTAACAACACACTCGATGCGGTGGAAACGCCTTTTGTAACGATCAATGCTGGTAAGTGCATCGGTCCATACAGTTGTCCATGTACTAGTAGAAGATTCGGCAGCTACCGAAATTCCAATTGTGTCGAACTTTCCATTTCTGGAATAGTTATGGAATCTCCATAATAGGATCAAACCTTATTCCATGGTATTTACATGAGTTCCTCTTTTATAGTATTCATCTCTACCTGGTGATAAATAAAGCATCCGTACCCCGGTTGACCTCTCAGGAATTTCATAAAAAGGGCTTTCTAGAGATCCCTTTTGCATCTACATTAAATTTTAAAGGACGTGCAAAAAGCGATAATAGATCTCGTCGTTAATATTAACAAAATTTTTTTACATGTTTATGATTTAGTAGTAGGAGGCAAACTCTTTCTGGCAAGCGAAGATATGCTTCTAACTTCTCAGTAACCAACAGTTAGGCGAGGCAGAAATTATTTAGTTCGAATTTTTCTAGTAAAAAAGATTATAGGATTCCTGATTTCTTTCTATATATAGAATATTGCCTTTTCTTAAATAATTATTGATATGAAGATTGTCGAGCGTATCAAAAAAGTTTAGTTTGGACGTGTTGGAATTAGAAGAAATTTCGAGGTTCTTATTTACTTGAAAGTGTAATCCAGAAATGAAAGTCATTTTTATTTTCATAATTAAAGCCATATTCCACAAAAATAAATTCTATAAAGAAATAGGGGGAAAAAATTCAAGAGGCCATAAGTATCAAAATAAAGATATAGACAGCTGCGCCAACTTTATCTTGATATGTTTGTCAGATAGAATCAAAATCTATTCTAAGGTCCCAAATTAGACCAATGGCATTCGGATTCATGCCTGAAATTTAATTGATTTATTTATTCTCTTTTTACATGTAGAAGAAGACAATTTATATTTACAGAACAATCAATACACGGTTCGTTTAACTTTGAGGAGTATTCACCACTCAAATTGTCCTTTGCATGGTTGATACCCGGTAACAATTGTGTGGAAAATAAATTAATTGGACGGATAATTAGCCAGATCGTTAATTATATGACATGGACGTTGCCAAAAGGAAAAAATAAAGATAAGAAAAAAGAAAAAGAAATGTTTAATGAATTAAAAGTTTAAAAAAAAAAGGAAGAAAAAAAGAGTTGAGAAAGCAAGTTTTTCAAACATACTGTATACTTCTGCTTTAGTGAAGAAAGACACTTTCTAGTATGTGGTTACTTTCATTTGCTTTAAACAATTTTCTTCACGTCTATATCTTCTTTAATCCGGTCACCATTATCAAAACTGAAAAGCGAATTTATTTTGGACCTCTAATTTGTATGCTTTTGATTGAGCAGGATCTGCCTTCGGCAGTTGACGAACATGTTTGGAGTTTATTTCTTCTCAATACGACTGTTTCTATTGAGATTATGTGGAAATTTGAGGGACTTTTCTTTTCTCGGAATCATAGAGATGCCATATGAGCAGATTGGATCAATTTTGATCCCAACAAAATAAATTGAGCCGAAAAATAAATCCTAACCCAACTCATTTAAACTTTCATATGAGTTAAGATGGGTTATGCAAAAGTATTATAACTCTACTCGTCCAACTCAAGTTTCGACATATGAGAACAATTTATATGTATTTAATGTTTTCACCAAGTAATATAAACACAGTTAAATAATTTGTTACTTCACTTTAATTTATGACTTGTCAAGTTAAATGGCTTAGTGTGGTGTAAATGGTAGAAATCATACCAAGTAGCCACTTTAAAGGGCTGTTATTTAAGAATTAATCAAATTTTTCGTCATTTGCCTATCAATATTCCAAGGATGCAACTGCGATCCTTAAAACTTTAATTAACAGTCCAACTCAAACTTTTTCTCCAAGGCAACACGGATTATTGGGTTGCAAGTTCGTTATTGTAAACCTTTTACCATAGAAGAAAGAGATACCTTCAGCCAAAAAAAAAAAAAAAGAAAGAAAGAGATACGGAGTATATAGTTAAACCCCATCTGGGATATTCTTGGCTATAACATTGCTGCTCCATACTTTTTTCAGCCATGAAGAGGATTGAAGCCGCAGGTTCGCTGACAAGAGTCACATGTTAAGGACTTAGTTTAATGGCTGTTTGGTTAATAAAGTAATTTATTTTTTATGTCAAGATATTTTCATTGTTTTCCCGTTAAATAAGTTGGTATTATTTTTGCTGTCAGTACTATAGTTAGTCACATACCACTGCCCTCAATAAATTTTAGATTAGAAAGGATAAGAAAGAAAAAGTACTATAGTAGTAGAAATTATCCCAAGCTGTCATTTTAAATATTAGAGAGGTAAAGTCTGGCTCTTCAAAGACTCCCAGAGGCAAAGCAACCAAAGTAAAACCCTCTAGAAACCTTATTATGGCATGGACTCTTGCAAGTGGCCTCTGGTTAAACATTCTACAACCCCTATTTTGGCACAGAAGAATTTTTTTTTCAAAAGAGTGGGGTACTGAAAATTATTTTTCCAATCACTGTGGGATTGAACATCTCAATGAGTGGGCAGTCAGTAAGTGTTAAATCTGACAAAATAATTCACAGTGGGAAAAAAACCATTACAAAATACAGCCAAATCCAAACCCCGTAGCAAAGAGTTTAAAAGACTAAAAAGATGATCCATTTCGGTGCCTAAAAGAACACCACAGCATAAATTTGCCATTTTAGTCATTGTATTCTAGGTATAGTAGATGAGTCCCTAAGTCATCAAACGTGTTCAACTATTAATCAGGAAGCAGCTCCATCCATGACCCTAGTCAGTGGCAAAGATGTCCCCTCGTCTTGAGCTATATATATATATATATATGAGTTCTTATAAATACCTCAAAAGTTATGAATAAGTTGAATAAGTAAATGGTGATCAACAGTAGGCGCAATGGGTTCAACAAAATCATGTACATCTAACTCGGACTATATATCTGTGAGTGAAAAGATTGCACATATATAAAGAACAGGACACACTGATCTAAATCCTTAAATAAGTCATTGCTGCGTGTAGAGGCTGACCATGACTCGCTCCGAAAACAAAATATAGTGGGAGGGATAAGCCCTGTAAAAATAGAAGCCAGCAAATTCCGAAAAAGAAAATCAAGAGGTGAGAAAATTAGCTGCATATTTCAGGATGAAAACAATAAAAAGATAGTGTAGTTTTATTCCGCACGTCTCCTAGGGTAGTCTAAGAACTGTCCAAAATGAAGATTCATTCCAAGATATGAAGAAATTGCAGAATTTTTACAAAGATACTTTCATCATTGTCATGTTGAGTATATGATTCTATGCTACTCTAACCAAAGAAACATCAATAAAGACACCCTAAAATAACCAATAGAGTAGAGTAAGCGGCACTAAAAAACAAGCTACAACCTACACAAGAAGCAGCCACAATATCAACAATGTCTGTGGAATTGGGTGCACATCAATTCCATCTTTGAAGCTACTGCAACTAAATTTTCAGTAGACAACAAATCACATTGAGGTAATATAATTCCAAGATTTTTCATCAGAATTCTTTTTGAATAAACATGTCAGATATTGATAGAGTTGTTTGTCACAGCACAAGTTGACAAATTGACACAAAATCAGTCCTATTTTTGTCGACATATTTGAGGTGTTCTTTAACTTCTTCTCTTTATTGCTTTTCCTCTTTTAGGGATTAAGTTCTGCTTCCGTTACCTTAAGGAATAGTAGAGTTTAATGCGAGGGTATCATGAAAACAGGGTTAAGAAGCACAATAATTGGGCATTGATAGTTCTAAGCTTCATTAATACTAAGACATATGGCAAAGAACAAAGTATTAGAACAGTTTAAGATGATGAGCTTTACGACAGCAGCAACAGTAATCCAAACCGTAAGGATAATGAATAATTAAAAAGAACACCCATTGCTTTAAATAATAAAACACCTTTATTCTCCACATTCTTAGTGGATCTAGACCTTGTAACAAGTACGTAAGCAGACTTCAATGATATGCCCAAAACTCCAAGTAAATAGTAATGAAATGTAGCACCATCACACAACTTATTAAACTTTATGCTTTGCACCTTGAGGTGTCGATGTTATAAAAAATGCTAAGCAACAAAAGACACAGGCGTACAACATCAGGAATAGTTTAACAGTCACTTTTAGCGTTACTTTAGGCTGAAAAAAGAAAACAAAAGCAAGGAGATGAAGCTGATGAAAAAGGGTAAGCATATGAGGAACTTATCCTGTCCTGACCAATCTATTTATTGTCAACGACCTCATTAATGATACATCTAACCAAGTACTTATCTATCTGGATCAACAATTTATGGTGTTAAATACAAAAGCTAGAACAGTCAACAATAACGAAATTCTTAATTTGGTAAACTTTCTCAACAATTAGATGGATTGATTATGCAGGGAGTAAAACTAAGCCATAACAAAAAGGATAATAACTATTCTTATTAAACAATCAGTGAATAGTACAAAGAAGTCTATATAACCAGCAATCATTTGGCATCCATGTAAACCAGAAACAACATTGTTTTAATACTATTAGCAATAAAGAAATTATCTTGTCTTTGTCTCATATTTCAAAGTGGCTCTATATTTAAAGCTAAAAAATTATCAATTGGGTCCATGATAGATAGTAGCTAACAGATGTACTAAGGTATTCTCATGCGTGACGAAATTAATGGATCATAAAGTTACTTTGCTCTCTACTTTTATTCAACATAAACCCATTCTTATCCATTCCCTGAATTTTATAACTTGATTTGCATCATTAAAAAGGCCAAAAGGACACAGTTACACTAAACAACCACAACTTCTAAGTAGAGTATATTACAAAAATATCAAGAATTGTCCCTTTCTAAAGTCTCTCTCTGCTCTTTAGAAGACCTCAGAACTTATGTCCGATTTGGATATTTAGAGCTTGATGCGCGCCATCATATCTTACCAAAATGTGTTTTGGCACTCAAAGAAATGACAAGGTCATATGCTCCGACGATCCTTCAGTAATAAGGAAGGTGTGCTTCCCAGAGGGCTAAATTGACTAGAACTCAAATGGGGTAATCAAATAAATTATAGAGCTAATACTTGATTAAAAGATAACCAAATATTGAGTCTTAAGGATGAAGAAAAATGACCAAATGGAAGTAAAACTTGGCCACAATTCCCAGCTAGTCGGGACAAAAACTTGATTGAGCTGAACACATGATTGTTGTGTAGAAATTAATTATGTGCTCTCACTACCTTCTAAAACAAAAGAAAGAAGAAAGGAAGGGGAAGTTGAATAGGCTACGTCAGTGGGGTGCAATAATGGGCATATATCAGGTACAAGTGACAGTACCACAAATTGAGTTCCCCATCATGACCACGGCACCTGAAACTTTCAATAAACAATGGCTTTATGTTTGAGAGGTCTTGTGCTTGAGTTGATTGGTAGCCAATTAGCCATAGGATTGCACACGAAAGCCACGCGCAACTGTTAGCAGAATCCCACTTCAGAAACCTACCGTGCATTTGTGTTTTCTTTGTCTTCCAACTTTTGTACTTTCTTACCTTATTTAACAGATATATAAGGCTTTTTTTCTTTGGTATCAAAAGAGGCAGATGTTAAATCAAGTACCCATCCGTGCAAGACCTGGGCCGTTAGTTTAGGGCAGTGCCCCGATTGGGTATTTTTGTCTTCCCAAAAGCCCTAAGATTTCTATGAATTTTTATGAGTAAGATTTGCTATTTGAAGGGCATAAGGGGTAAATATGGGGAGATATGGCCATAATTGCGGAAAGATAGGTAAGATATGCTGACATGCACGGGCTTCTTAAGTGGACAATATCTTTCAGTAGAATCAGTTGTACTATTCATAAGTTCATTCAAATTTCACTATTGCAAAGAATTTCCAACCTACCAAGCTTTTTATTTTCTAAAGACGACAAGAACACATAAAGTACACTTTTTTCAGGTAGTCTTCTTTTCCATCGTATTTTTTTTAGAAAGATAGGCAATTCAAAAGTGTGCCAAATGAGAGTATATCAAACACATTTTCAATCAACATCTGAGGCATAAATATTCTACAAGAACGTAATTGACGATGTGAAGGTATAAGCATGAAATGAAACTAGGATCTTTCCCACTTTCTAAAGGATGTGTAGTATAGTTAATTGCCAAGGAAGTAGAGAAATTATTGTTGTCCTTGAATATTGGAAAATTTAAACAATTGAGAGTGCTATTTTAGTATAAGACAATGGAAGGAGCGTCGAAACAAGAATAGCAAAGAGTTAAGTGGGACGTACTACTTGGACGTGATGGGTAAATAAACAAGTACAAGGTCCGGGTTCAAGCAGCGTTCTAAATACACAGGGAATTCAAATATACCCGTATCAATACAAGTACGCTCAACAATGATTTTTATATTGGTCTATATCAATCACTTGAACATAGAAATGGTCATAGAGGAAAAGGCCTTCGTTTCAAAGCTAAAGTATAAAGTGCAGAGGGCAAAGAAATGCAACAAAGGCAAAACAATTTGAAGACAAGAAAAGAAAGAGGAGTCAATATTTGGGTAATTATATTGTTGACCATTGAGTCCACTCAAACAGACCCACCTGAAAGGGGGAAGAGCATTATCCCTAAGGACTGAGGAGGTTCTGGTTTTGGATGCATTACAAATCCATTTTTCATAGTGGAAGACTGGATTTCAAAGCTAATCCATATCCTACCACCTCTTCCTTCCACCACCAACCGAAAAGTATGACTTTAACCGCACAAGTAAAACTAAATTGTGGTTAATATGAGACCTAATTTTTGTATATTACACGACACTGTGTTCAGCTGAGCAAAATTTTTACCTCTAAGAAACAGAAGCCTGAGGAAAATGCAGTTACCAATTGCTGCAAAATCAGAAAGGCAAGTTCTCGTTGAGATCCTAACGAACTCTACAAGAAATTTGGAGCAAAGCATTAGATCACCCTCGAATTTAATAAGCTTTATTTATGCTTATTTATCTTTTCCGTGAAACTTATTAATCCTACTCTTACTGGTCATTAGATAACTTTTGTCTTGCAAACCTGGGAAGCTCAATGTGTTTCTTCACATTCGATCAATCCTGACCAAGAGTTTCTATAAGAGCAGAATGAAGCACGAAGTAATAGGAGCCTCAAGTTATTTTTAACGAATCAAGCAGCTAGATACTGCCAAATCTGATTTCATGAATTCTTTGAACTGTTATATCTTGTTGATAATGAGTTTATTTTCCTATATTACAAAACAATGGAAGATTCTCTTTCAATCAGTGAATTTAGATCGACCTGAATTAGATGTCATACCATTTGGATATCCAATCACTTTGTTGCACCTCACTTTGTTTAATCTACCACATATAATAAAGGAAGAGGATATAACTAACTCCGCAGAAATTTACCTACCATTGATGACACTGTAGTGTTTTTACTGCGACTAAGGCAACATATGATGAACCTCATATTCACCCCTAATTCCCCCAAGTGATTGTAGGCTTCAGCTTGTTATGTATAGGAGGAGCTATGCACCATATTATGTTCCCTTTTTAAATCATATTGTGGTTGTTGAGTCATCAACTTATTAAGTGTATGATCTTTCCACTTATAGAATATGGCTTGCCTTCCAAAACCTCATTTTCCTCTTCTTTTACGTCATCAGCCGTTCTCAAAAACCATCATAGAGTGAAAAAAATCATGGATTCAATTGGCCTTGCAATAATGCTGAGTTGGTCTGCCTGGAGGACCCTTCATGCCGAAGATGTGTCCATGTAGCAGATTAAGTAAAACATAAGTTCATGAAGTAAACATCCTCTCCTTATGACCCTCAGATATTGGCATATGCACATGTTTCAGGATTATTATATTCTGATGATTTCATTTTCAAGGAACTTTACTGTATCTAATTGATAGAACATGGGACCATCTAACTTTTCCCCAATCCTATAAGAAGTCCCCCTCCTGCTCACGTTACCATTCGCCCTTCAAACTTCAAAGCCAACTTCTTTTGCTTGGCCCTCCATTAAGATCTAATTCCAAATAAACTCATATACTTTTAAGCCATGCAACCCACTGATGTCACAGACTTCTATTGTCTACTTCCTTCAAACTCAACTCAATACCCTTCTCAATCCTGCGTTAACTACAACACATCCACATTTCAGCTAAACAGGCTCGTGAACCCTTTGTATCATCTTCAGATCACCCCTCAAGTTCAAGAGTTCAATCCACAACTAACATGCTTCAACAGTAACTCTACATCAGACGAAGCTGATGAGCAACAGTTGAATCTAATAAATGAACGGAAACAGAGAAGAATGATATCTAATAGAGAGTCCGCACGGAGATCACGCATGCGCAAGCAGAGGCACCTAGACGAGCTTTGGGCACAGGTTGTCTGGCTCCGAAATGAGAATCACCAGCTCCTGGAAAAACTAAATCATGCTTCTGAGCGTCAGGATCAAGTACTTGAAGAAAATGCTCAACTCAAGAAAGAAGCTTTAGAACTTCGCCAAATGATCTTGAGTAGTCCTTGTCCTAGCCTAAAGGCTCTTGAGGATGAACGTTGCAGTGGTTTATCTCAAAATGAATAAAAATTCAGACTACTCTAGAAGTTATGCTGGTTCGGATAAGGCCATGGTTTTGTTTTCCTTGCTGTTAAGATGGTGGCCAGAATTTGAGTTTTCCCTTTATCTCTTTTGTTGACGAGATGAAGGCTATGAGTTTAGTTTTTACTTTATCTCCCTTCTTCTTGTGCTGGTATGCCATTCAATAAAAAATTCCCTTCTTTTTTGCTGTTCATTATGCTAGTTTCTTTATACGTACATTAATAGATAAGGAAGAAAAATCCATTTTATTGATAAAGAACACAAAGTAAGAGACCATGAGATAGCAACTGGCCTGTGCAAGTATACCGGATGGAATAATTAGAAGCAGTAATGAATCTGCAATGGAAAAAAATGAGAAGATAAAAACAACAGGACAATTCCACTAGAGAAGCTTTGTCAATGGAAATTAGCCAACAGCAGCAGCAGAACTTTTTCCAAAAGTTGCATGTCAAAGATAGTTAAACAGGACGACAGGAGAGAAGGGTTTGTGCCTGACAGGCTTTTTTATGGCAAGCATAGCCACAACAGGAGAAACATGTCAAAAGACAGCCACTGATTCCAGGATCCACTGTTTCAAGCTTTAATTGTCATCTTCGGAGTGTTAGACTTTATTATGTCATATTTATCACAACCTATTCCTATAGAAGCCCAACTACAGTAACTGTGACTTAATCCTACTTCCTTCTGCTACACGCTGAAGAATAGAAAATTCCGCAGTTGACATCACCATTCACCAGTTACCAGTAACGCTAATCAACAAGCTCCCACAACAGTGTGAACTCCTATTTTACTATTCCTTATTCTGTTCTTTTTTCTCTTCTGTTTTTTTTTTCTTCTGTTTTTATACTGTAAGTGTGACCTTCCTTTTGAGTTGGTTATGCTGGTTCCTCCTCTGAATTGAACCTTAACTTTTGAACAATGTATATATATCATACTTAATGATACACCTGCTAGGTATATCACGATTCGAGTGTCAAAACCTTTTCTAATTGCCTATTTCTTCTCCTGAAGACCTTCTTGATAATGTTATAACTAATTCACAGGTATACCAGCTAGCTATATCATTAAGTAGCAGCTGAATTCTTAGGGAACTCCATCTCTTTCTCTTGAGGTTGTCTTGCTGATAAACCATATTAACGTCTTAGTGATTCAACACCACCACTGCAGAAA
The DNA here is from genome assembly GCA_005239505.1 of Nicotiana paniculata. Lineage (NCBI taxonomy): Eukaryota > Viridiplantae > Streptophyta > Magnoliopsida > Solanales > Solanaceae > Nicotiana > Nicotiana paniculata. Next base: position 28,453 of record ML339354.1, read on the forward strand.
GCCAAAGTTTCCTAATTTTCTCCAATAATATGTTTCCAACAACCCAAAGTTTGTCTATGCATGAGGACAGCAGATAAATAACTACATTCAACCTTCCCCCAGTAAGTGTTCTTCTTTACAGTCTCACAGTTCTTGTGAAAAAATATATACAGTTCAATCTAGTCCAGAATTTATCTAGTGTTTCAGTAGGAATGCCATACTTGAGAAGAGAGAACCAGGTTTCCCCATCTAACCGTGCTATTAGATCCTAGGGATCTCAACTCAAGTAGTTTAATCTCAATTGTGACTGTTCTTTGAAAGAAAGAAAAATCAGAGGATCAAGAGGTAGGATCTGTTTTAATTGTAGAATCATGTTGTTTCTCTGCTGGAAGTGTCATCTTCTATAAGCAAGGTCACAGTCATAACGAGCTATAAAAATATGTTTGCAGTTCTCAATAAGCTTGCAGGGCATCAGACCTATGTGTTGTAGATATTTAAAAAGTAAAGTAAGTATCCTATTCTAAAATAGGCATGATACAACAACAAACCCAGTTTGATCCCATAAATGGGGTCTATGAAGGTTACACTCGCAGATTTTACCCTTACCTCATAGAGATAGAGAGGTCGTTTCCAAAAATAGGCATGATCTATAACCAAAATTGGAAGTTTGAACTTAGTAGCATTCATGTAAACGATCAGCTTCAACTTCATAACGCAATAAGTTACAAAATGCAACATTACTAAGTGGGCGTTTGGACATAAGAATTGTAAAATTCCAAAACATGGTGAAAAAATTTTTTAAGTGAAAATAGTATTTGAAATTTAGAGTTGTGTTTGGACATGAATATAATTTAGGGTTGTTTGTAAAGTTTTGTGAGTGATTTGAGTGAAAATTATAAAAATAAGCTTTTTGGAATTTTTCAAATTTTCGAAAATGCACGTCGTGAAAATTAAAAAATTTATGAACAAACTTAAAAAAAAGAGGAAAATTTTTTTATGTCCAAACGGGCTCTAAGTAATTCAATCTGGATCAAATCATCAAATCTAAACTACTAGTCTTTCACGCGGATACGGCAAGTACTCCTATTTAGCTTTGTCACTTCATGAAACACAGACGAAATGTAAATAATTGCTGCAAGTTATACTACAGCTAGAGGATAAATCAACATAGCTAGCACGTAAGAACAGTTGGAATATGTGTTCAATAATAAATACTAATCTTTTTAGGTTTTCATTTATAAGTTTCAATGAAAAGATCATATGATAGCTGCGCATTTGAAACTTCAGAAGATGTATCTGTAGCAATGTACATATAGTCGGGAATTACCTGTGTTGCGTGAAGAGAATCGGAATCTAGTTTTGATCATACTGCAGCGGAACCAAAACGGAAGACGGTGAAATGTTTATGACAAGAAATCGTCTTCGTATAAAGTTCAATCATAGATCCAGAAAACGGGAGCAGAAAGTCCCGCCTTGCGGATTTGAATTTTCCCGGTTTTCCCGGGCTTAATCAATAGATTAATCGACAAGTAAAAATAAAAAATGTTTTCTTTTCTAAAAGGGGAACAGAAAAGTGAAAACAAAATAGAAACAGGAGCAGAAAAAACAGAATAGGTGGAGAAAAAAATGTTTCTCTTTTAACTCTTAGAGGTTGTTTGGTAGAGTGTATAAGAATAATGTTGAATATGATGTATTAGTTATGCTTGCATTAGTTATGCTCGTATTAGTTATGCTGACATATTTCTAATCCATTGTTTGGTTTGATGTATTAAAGCATTGCATTATTTCTAAAAGAATAGTTTGTTTACAAAAATACCCTCATAACAATCCATCACTTTATCTTTTTAAAAGAAATATATGTTGAAAAATATTTGTATATGAAAAATATTTAAAAAAATTATTTGATTTATCTACCTATATTGTAGTATAGAACTTAATATTTATTTATTATAAAAAATATGCGAAGCATTTATTTATTTACTAAGGATATAATTTTATTTCTCACTTTCTTGGATTATTTCAAACTTGCATTATATAAAGAATATTTTCATCAAGTATTGACGGACATTTTGTCTTTAACTAAGGTATTGCATGCATTAAAGCCCACTGCATTGTTAATAGCATGGTTTCTTATGCATTAGTTATGCATAGGATAATACCAAGTATGGTGTATAACTAATGCTTACATAACTAATGCATAGGTTCAAAAAGTGACCAAACAAAGTATTACTAATACACAAAGCTAATGCATGCATTATTTTACCTAATGCATCCTACCAAACGACCCTTTAATTACCGTAAAGTCCCCACGGGTATTATCACTTTTAGCCCGAGTTAGAAATTAATAACATTCGTGTAAGTAAAACTGAGTCTAATGAGCACCCCGATTTTCCGGTGAGGCAAACAGAGCAGGAACGTGACTATAACGAATCAGAATTAGAGCCAGGAGCCTCTCGTATCAGGACCCGAGCAAAACACCTGCCCTCTGAGCCATCGAGATCACGTCCCTCGGGTCTGGTTCGAGTCCCAAGACCTCGGAGAGCATTACCAAATGACCGCACGCGATTAACAAAGGGACGTGATATCCGTGCCCAACTAGATATCATGGCGTGAATCTCGGCCCGTATCGGCAAAAAGTCAGTGACTAGCGAAAAGGGAGATTTTTTTCTTAGAATTGTACCTAGGGTAAAACTCCCATATTATATAAAGAGGAAGCTAATTATTCATTAGACACACTGTAACACGCATACCAAGGCGATATACCTTTGTTCTCTCTGTTTCTAAAAGTTATTCAAAGTTCTTGTTTTCATACATAAGTTCTTCATAAGTGCTAGCTCGGAACCGAAGGCAGGTTTCTTGCTAAAACCTTGAACTGAGCTCAGACTCACTATCATCTTTGATTTGGCTATTTATTATAAATTTTATATGCTTATGTAACGTCATTAATCACTTGTATTGAATTAGTTCAATTATCTTTGAAACCGCCTATAAATTCAATTGTTACCCATTTTTAAGGGTAAACAGTTTGGCGTCCACCGTTGTTTAACCAAAGAATTAGACCTTTTGACTAAAGCTTATTTTTAAGATGAATACGGGTTACTAATAATCGAGATAATGGATAAATGAATAATAGACAATATTACAGAAATAAAAGATCGAAGTTGATTGTATTTCGAGAATCAGATGTCTTTACAAGCTGTATTTCCCTCCCTTATATAGGAGATTCTTACAACGTACGACTGTTGCTATGATTACTCATTAATGACTAATTATGACATTAATGAGGCGTTACAAAGGATAACGGTAAATAGGGGTTCAGTTACATAACGTTCGAGTAATCAATTGTGGGTTCGTGAATCTGCCCGTAGCTTTGTCTAGATTCATTCTGACCGTGCCTCTCTCCTATTTTGATCAAATTGGACTTCCCGTGGCTGATAAGTTCGTGGGTTTACTGAACCGTGTCTCTTTGTACCGTACCTCTTCAAAGAGTTATTTCCAGCTATCGTGTTTTCCCGTGTCCACATGACTAGCTGAGTTGTCAAAAGCTGGCTTACATGTGAAACTATTTTTTACCAATACATATAGTCCCCGCACTTACCATATATTTAACGATTAATATTTGGTAAGTGGATATTCATTTATGGCGGGAATATTTTGCCGCCGCTTTTCCTTGAATCATTGTATCCTTCTCTGCACCATAGGCGTCGTTTGTCACTTCCATTTAATGCTCATACCACGTGTCCTTTTCGGATTGGTTCTGCATTTACTCGGCACCTTTTAGGGCTTTTTGCGGCTGTGCCAGTCCCGAAGTGACATCTTCAATTATGACTTTTCATCATTATTTTTCTTTTTCACCATGTTTGACGGTTGTCTTCAAGTATAAATACATGTTTTCTTTTCTTTGCTTCCACGAAACACTTTTCTA
>ML339355.1:0-44875 GCA_005239505.1 Nicotiana paniculata
CATTAAAGCTCATAAAATGCGAGGGATATAATGCTTAAAATCCCGAATTCTAGCCACTCATCAGAGAGAATGCACTTACAGCCTCTCTCTCATATTCAGCTACCAAGGCATGACATAGATAGCAGACAGTCAGCTCTCTTACAGCCAGTTACTGCGATTGGTTGGGGAGAGAGTGCTAGTCTAACTGCCGAGACGGGTATGCTAATAGATAGAGGATCTTCCAGTCCTAGAATAAGAAAGTAGCTTGTCTGTCGTACTAACTTGCTTCATTGAATGTGTCGATCTGCATTCTATATAAGGAGTTGATTTGCATCCTTGTCTGCCAGTTAGCTAAGCGAGAAGCTGTGATCGAGGAAGCCCGCCCAGTAGTTCCCTTACTCTACTATTCCTAGTACTAGATACTAGATAGACAGGTCGGTCACTGGTGGCATAAGATCTTTCTCTTCTTGTCTAACATAAGCCAGATAGCAGCAATCACTCGAAATAGTCATATGCGGAACACATGCAAGTCCATATTGAAATATAAGGAAGTCAAGTCAAAGCAGAAAGAAAGCCTTAGCTGGAGCAGTAGCCAGAGAAGCAAGAGAAACAAGGCAAAAAGTGGTCTCAGGCATTCCAACTGCATGAACGTAAATCTAATCTATGTCACAGGTTTGATGATCGCTAACGCACACAAAACCAATCTCATAAATTTTTTTGCAGGCAGAAGGAAAGAGAAAACGAGCGAAACGAAGCGGAGCGAGAGGAGGGAGGATCTACTTGGAATTAGCTGTCAGTGAATTCCAAGTATGACATAGATAGAGGAAAGAAAATCTCTTACATGCCGAAGGTACATCTGAGACCTTCCTTCCAAGAAACTATGACATAGATAGACATATGTGAGTGTACTTCAGGAAACTAGCAAACCTTGCCATTCGGATGAAAGGAATATCATCCTAATGAAAGCCAGATTCTTCCCTTATCAATGTTTGAGATGCCTGGTTGTTCCAATTTCCCTAGTTGACAATATTGACTTTTATGCCTGGCGGCAGCTCGGATCTTATGTTCTTTAGATGCCCAGCTTATCTGCCAGTTGTCTGGATGCAAAAGGAAGAGGTTAGTTCACAACTCTGAAAGCCGAAGACGAAGCGAGGAAGGCAGCTATAGAGCATCAGATAAGGAAGAGATTTAGGCAACTTAATTGACCTACCGGACTCTAAAGAAAGGGAACCACTTATTTGGAAACTAGAAACTTGCCGGTTTCCAAGCGAAACTCGATGCTACTTTAACACAAGGGCCGGTGTCCATCATTGAAAGTGGCATCTCTGTTNTCGGTTTCCAAGAGAAACTCGATGCTACTTTAACACAAGGGCCGGTGTTCATCATTGAAAGTGACATCTCTATTTGCGCACATTGGAGAAAATGCTCTGCTAGTGAAATCGGTCCATTGACACCTATAATTTTTTCAACCAAGGCCGAGCACTCTTCTCGAATTTTTGGATGCACTCTCGCTTTAAGTAGCTGAAACCTCTATGTGGAAAAGTTTCTTATTGCGAAATGAATGGCATTCTAGAAGCTCTCACTCAAACAAGGGCTTCCTATACTGTACTAAACAGAATCAGTGGACATAGAGCATGTCCCCCTCCTGACGTTCCCCTAGCGGGGGAACTATCAATAGCGATTGTTGCTCCTTATGCCTGGTTCCGCTCAACTCTCCCTTCAGAGCTACCCTTGCCTGAAAGCGGAAGAGGTAGCTTACTAACCTACTGGAGTAAGTAGTCTTTTCTGAAAGCCTCAGGCAAAAATACAGCTTAAAAGTAATAAGGTTTTGAAAGAAAGACAAGCCTTAAGGCAACTAAAGCTAGGAAAGTAGGTTAAAGTGACTAGTCTTTCTTATCTGAAAGCAAGCAAGACAACAAGGGAGGTTTTAGGCAACTCGCTGGTTTCGATATGGGTTTGCTTGCAGGTGTGTCCACTTGTTTTCCTATTCAAGTTCAGGTTCCAATTTCAGAAAGTTCAAATTCTTATTGCCACTACTTAGCATACACTGGTTAAAAGGTTAAATGGTTCATTTTTCTTAACTTTAGATGAGTTAGGTTCTTTATGCAAAGAAGCCAGGCGAAAAGCGCACACGAATATTATAAATAATATCTCAAAATTGAATCATCGGCAAGATGTTTATCAGAGAGATTTTATTATGGGATACAATCGAAGGGCTCATGAAATTTAAAACTTGAGAAGTAAGGGAATATCGATGGCCTTTGTTGAACAGAGAGCGAACGGACGGCAAGTGACTTTGATCTCATGCTGGCCTTTACTTCGGCTACTAATTAGGGGGTTGGGGTTTGACAAATCAATACTGGGGCTTTGTTTAGCCGCCTATGTAGTAAGAAAAACTCTGAGTTTGACATTGAATAGCCATAGTGAGTTCATCACCAGTGGCATAAGCAGAGGAGGCATATGCGGTGGGGAGAAAGGCAATTTACCTCACTTCTTACAATTCCAGTTGAACCCACAACAAAGCCAACGTTGCTTTCATGGGATCAACTGCTCGTTTTCGATATAGAACTGGATAATCAAAAACAGCGTCTCTTTTTTTTTTGGAATCGAGCGAGATGATATGCTGAAACGGGTGCTAGCTTCAAAAGCGCCGCAGAACGAAGCAACGCTGTTAGTTGAGTCCACACCGGGCTTTCATAAATCAGTCTCTCAACAATCAGTATTTCTTATGAATAGTAGGGCACTGAGGGAGAACTTATCGACGACAAAAAAGACGAGATTTCTGTTGGAGGGTCCCTGACGCCCTGAGTCAAATGGAATTGAAAAGACTTTTTTATATTTATAAACAAGGTGACATCTCGAAAGTGCCGCTAGTCGGTTTAATCATGGAACGTCCAAAAAGCCTGGTCAAATGCGAACATTATTATTATAATAATATGCCCTAGAACATGTTATTGAATTGAGTGAGAGGTCCCTTTCTTTCCTACTACTGAACCCGGAAATTGCGTAGATTGCTTTGCTTGGGATTCCCTAAGTAACCAAACCAATCCCTGTCATTTCACATGGAAAATGGTCTGTTTTGAGCATTTGAAGTGGACGAACAATCAGCGTACATAATCAAGTTTCATGCCATCATGTCTTTCTGCCCAGCAGCACTGGAAACCGCTTTCATGCGTCTTGTTTGTTTGTGGAGAAGAAAACCCGCCTGAAAACAAAGATTATATTTTCAATAGTTTCAAAGGCTTGAAGGAGCATAGCCTTATTCAAAAGGAATTGATAGGAAGACTTTTCTCTCTTCGATTATCTCCTAAAATAAGATAAGAGGTAAGAAGCGAGGAAGATTGTTTATGAATAGCCCTTTGCAGTTCCAATGCGCGAAATAAAAAAAAGACTATCTTTCTTTCAGGGTCATAGATCAGAGAATTCCCTTTTTCAAGCTTCCTTACAGGCAGAAGAGTTAGCAAAGGTACAGACTGTCCGATCTAGCCAGTGAGCAAGCATGTCCGTTTTCGATGGCACCTTTCTCCGAACTGAACTATAAAACAACGAGATCTCCCTTGATCCTTGTCGTATGTGATTGACGGCCCGCCATAAGACGCTCACTTGTGGACTTCTTACTCCAGCTGTTCCAAGAGTCTCTGCTAGTTGAACCACGTCCAGTAGACTCCCTGTTCTGCTCATCCCCTTCGTCAGCTCTTTGATCGGATACTATAACCTAGGTTCCTAAACTTTGAATGGATGGTGGAGCATAGGTGAAAAGCAGTTATACGGATACGGTGCTTTACCTGTAGACGCTTCTACAGCTCTCGCAAAAATTGTGTGGGAGTCGCCCTCGGAGGGACTTCCCGAATGACTGTACCGAGGAATTCTATCGTACTCCGTGCAGCTATAGTTGTTGATCCTACAGAGTCTACCCAAAAGTTCAAGCCAGATTGTAGGAAGTGGGCGATACGTTTTTGTATTTCTATGAGAAGCTCGACGGAACCCACGATTCCCAGTAGTAAGTCATCGGCATATCGCGCGTAACAAATCCTTATTAAGTAATAGGTTTCTAAGGGGGCCAGCTTAAGGGCCAGTCCTCTCTCTGACCTGATAACAAGTATCACCTCCCCGCCCAGCTCTATCAGCGGACCCTTTCTTTTGCAATACTTAAAAGAGTCTCTCATGGCCCAATTATTATTACAGCATTCTCTACCATAGAATTCGGACTTCCGGGTAAACCGGGTGGCTTCTATGAAGAAGGCGGCGCAAAGGAGGCTCGAGGGCTTGTTAAGGAAGGCGGCAAGGGCCGACGAAGGGTGGAAAACGAAAGGCATTTTCTGGTCCCCCCTAAGCCCGGGGGTGCTTGTGGGGGGTGTGCCACGACGAAACAAGGGAATGAAAGGCCGCTTTGCATTGGATGCTATTTAGATTCCCCACAATGATGGCTCTTTTGTCTTGGGAAGCGTTGAAGCTTGCTTCTTCAGAAGACTTTTTGTGGTCATCAATACGACATGTTCTTAAAAGAACCGATCTTATTCTCTGAATAATCGGAATTTCATACTTCTGTCGGATCCTCCCTATATCCTGATCGAGCTTGTGTAGGTAGATGTTGCCTGGTAGGGCCGATAGTAATACACTGTGTGGGATGGATTAAGGGCCCTTCTCACCTCCTACGAGTCGTCCGGCGGAAAAGACTTTCTGAATGGGGTAAAAGAACTTGGGATCGTCGATCTCTTCCTTAAACATTGGGATGAGTCGATGTCGGTCAATGGTGTGAAAACACTTCCTAATGTTGAATTCCAAAAACCAGCGAGAGGTTCCCCACTCTTCTTTGATCCGTCTTAGGACAGATTGGAAGCCTCGACCCGAGCGAAAGTGCGATGTGTCTGGAAACTCGAGATCGTAAATGGATTCGAGTACCATTCTGATCGCCTCTTTCATGATCCTTTCTATAGGTAGAACTACTGTGAGCAGTCTAAACTTAGACCCTTATTTCTTTCTTCATATTGTAAAGGGGAGCAAAGCCCATTTTTTTCTCCCTCTATTGATAGAAAAAGGGCACTCTTGCCATCGTTTTAGTGACTCATAGGGATTCCCTCATCTCAGTCTTTTTGTTTCTTGAAAATGGTCGCCACTTCTCCCAGGACCGAAATGATTATCCCTGCCCGATGGGTCTACATCCATCCCTGAATGTCGGGTACTGTTAACTTCCCCACAATTCTTGTAACTGTCAGCTGTAATTCGCGCAGGTGTGTCTGCACCCCCTTGAGTGGACGAGAAATAAAGGATTTCTCGGAGCAACCCCACAGGTTCCAGACCCAGGAGTCAACTTTCCCGTATGAGCATTCGGTACATGTATGAGTCCGTGGAAGAGTGAAAGGGTCACCACTACTGAGGATCCCCCCTAATCTTAGATAGGTCGTCTGAGGGTTCGCCGCGGTTCATTGTTGTGCTTACACACAAGTCTACCCTTTTCCGAAAGCTCCGCAGGACCACCTACCACTAGTCTTCGGTCGGAGGGGTTTATTGAAAAAAAATGCTGGGGCGCAGGCTTCCGAAGAGAGAAGCCCAACGAATGTCAGATGCAAAGCCTCGTACCTCATTAAGATCATATTGGCATACCCTCCCAAAAAAGAAAGAGCAAACCCTATTGAAGAAGAGAGTGAGGTACAACAAGGCCATTTCTGTCCACCGCCCTTCTCACGGAGCCGTACGTGGACGTTAGTGCTCATACAGCTCCCAGCCAGCAAGAAGTTAGCCTTCCTCTACAAGGAATGGAAGTTTGGATGAATCGACATCAAATATAGGATTGTTGTTGTACATGATCTCCATTTTAGTAGTCCTAGCTATCCACTCCACTATGTGGTAGAGTGTTCGTCCCCACCCCTTCGCAGGGGTACCTTCCCTACAGAAGGACTCGAAATTTACTCCCCTCGATTCGAGATCTGAAAGAAGGGTATGGAGTTTCTCCAAGGAATACTCTCCCGTGGCAGTACGCGGATTCTCGAGGGCCCGAGCTCCACCTCCCATCCAATCGCCCTACTAAAAAATAAGGCGAGGGATCGACGCCCCACAGAGAACCCGACCTTTTCAAGTAGGGCCTGAAAAAAATAAATCAAACCAATTTTCAGACAAAGAAGATAAAAAAAGAAAAGTATAGTGGCTAGGAAATCTCCGGAGATTCTATGGAAATTGAAAACGTCGAAGTAAGTTGTGGCTTATAAATAGGAAGATGAGGAGATAAGGGGCGAAGGATATTCATGATATTCGGAAAGATTTATGTTCATTCGCTCTGCTCGCTGAGCGGTATACTGAAAAAAAAGAAGCGACTACCTTACTTAAGCAATTCTTCTTATTCTTATTCTTTCTTAGTTGAAGTTCCTATATTGGTTTTTTCTTTCTTTTATGAATGTTATAACTCCTAATTCTTTGGTAGCGGAGCTCTTTAATAGTTCGACCGTTATCCCCCGTCTAACTCAATTATTCGACTGTACGGCTATTGTGATTGTGACATAAAGGAGGTACGGCGCCTTCCTTTACCATCTGGCGGTTGAAAACAAAAGTGCTTCCAGGTACACGGCTGTTAGGCTCATCCAAGGAGTATTTACGGAAGTAGCAGGTAACTTGACCGTCAAGTTTGAAAAAAGCTGGCCAAGCCTGTGTCACTTTCTTACGCCAGGAGAAAGGGAGATCAAAGAAGTATGGGGCCGATACGCGAAGGATCAAATCATAAAGATCGCGGATATTAATAGGCAGAAGAAAAGGAACCTCGGCGACCCAGAGATTGCGGAGTCCAAGCCCGTGCCAAAAGTGAAGAAGCTTTCCTCTCCTTTCAGTCGAGCATGCCCGCCCTTTAGCACTTACCATCCTTACTCTAGGGATTTTCTTCTCTTCATTACCATCGAGCTATAATCGATGGGCAGGCCCCAATTGGGCAACCTCCGATCAGATGGTAAGATATATACCGAGCCTACTGTGGCCGAGCACCTATGAGAGAGTCCAGTTGATCGAGATACAGAGCCTAGTATGGCTGAGCGCCTATGAGCCAGCCTACTACGGTAGAGCAACTCTGTCCTAGGGAGTCTACAAGCCGTGTCTAGTAGAGTCTTATTTGTGGGTGTGTCGTGCACCACACTTATAAGCAGGAGGTTATAAGTCATTTAGGACTGTCACTCTTTCTTCTTACTCTAGATCGTGTGGAAGCAAGGTGAAAGAGGGTACGAGGTACCTATCTAATGAAGATTATCCGTACTTACCATTCATGAAAAGAGATATAAGCATTTTGAGTTACCTTCAACAGTAACAGAGATATGTACAATTGGCCACATCGATCTAAGTTATGCTCTATGGGAGCTAAAAAATATGGTTTAAAAGAAGGACATAATATCACGACCCGGATGGGGTTAGAGTGACCCAAAATGGCGGACGAATTGTTTGTGTTAGTTGACATTACAAAAGGATATTGCAAATGTGCTAATAGATCTCCCTGTGAGACACCCAGATGGTGCACTCTAAAATAGTACAGCTAGATATGAGTACTACGAAGATAGGCACTAAAAGCCTGGAAGGGATAAAGATTACTTTAGTGTGACTCTCGTCCCTAGTAGAGTGTGATGACCCAAGGGGTCATTTTATAAAATTTGACTCCGTTCCATGCTTAATAGCCATAAAAATACTAAAATTAAATACCTCGATTTGTGTGCGCAGTCCGGGTGTGAAACCGGAAAGCTTTTATGTGAAAATATGAGAAATAGTGATTTTTATAATTTAAATTTGATAAAAGTTTACTTTGGTCAACATTTTGAGTAAACGGAACCGGATCCATGTTCTAATGATCCCGGGAGGTCCGCAGTAAAATATGGGACTCGGGTGTATGCCCGGAAATGAATTCCGAGGTCCCAAGCCTTAGAAATCAATTTTTCAAAGAAATTATTTTGCTGAAATGTTCATGAATTAATGAAAAGAAATAATGCCAAAAATTATTGGTATCGGGTCCGTATTTTGGTTTCGGAGCCCGGTACAGCTTGGTTATGATATTTCGAGGTTAACTGTGAAATTTGGTGGAAAACCGAGTTCGTTTGACGTGATTCGGACGTCCGGTTGAGAAATTATGAACTTTAAGAGTTGTTGTTGAAAATAATTAGTTTTAAGATTTAATTCATAGATTACATGTTATTTTCATGATTTTATCGCACGATCAAGTCCGTATGATGTTTTTAGACTTGCGTGCATGATTTTTTTGGAGCCCCGAGGGCTCGGGTGAGTTTCGGGTCGGCCATGGGATGCTTTTGCACTTGAAAGAACTGCTGGTTTTATTTTTCTAGTGTCTAGGTATTCTGTCTTGTGCGATCGCATAGGAAAGTCCGCGATCGCACAGAGTAAAGTTGGAGACCTGTTTGGAATGCTGTGTGAACGCACAACTAAGGGTGCAATCGCGAAGCACAGCGTGGACCCTACTGTGAGAATGCGGGCCATACAGTGCAGACGTATTGAGTTAAATTTTGTCCTGGGGGAGGGAAATCCAATACCCTTTGCGATCGCAAACGCAGTGCTCAAATTTCCCTTACCCTGTACAATCGTACCTATTTATCCGCGATCGCACAGTTACCCAGCCCAGTTAATATAAATACCTGTTAAAAACGAGCAGAACCTTTGCTTCTCCAAACTTTCGAAGTTCCAGACCTAAAAACGAGTTTTCTTCGGCAATCTTCATCCCCAATTCATAGGTAATCAATCCCAAACCTTGTTCTTTCAATTCCTTACTATTTTGCATCACTTTTAAAGCAAAAACAAAGAATTTTCATGGTAAAAATCTAGGATTTTGGGTAGAATTAGGGAGTTTTGTAAAAGTTGAATTTTTATATCAAATTAAGGTTGAGTTTCAAAACTAATAGTATATTTGGGTTAGTGGGTGAATGGGTAAACATAATTTGGTCCGAACCTCGAATTTAGACCAAGCGGGCCCAGGGTCGGGTTTTCACTTTATTTGAGAAAACTTAGAAAAAATTATATTTTTCAATAAAGTTAGTTCCTTTAGAATTAGTTAATGATATTAAGTGAATTTTGATTAGATTCGAGCGATTTAGAGATGAATTCAAAAGGAAAATCAATAATTGAGCAGTGAGTGGCCTGCGGAATTGAGGTAAGTGTTTGGTCTAACTTTGGCTTGAGGGAATAGGACTCCCCACTTGTTTGTTATGTGAAATGCATGGGCATGGTGTGTCGGTGTGGTGACGAGTATCTATGCACCACCCAAATTGTTTGTTAAACACGATCCCCTTTCCCGTTCCCTACTTATTTGGTCGTTGTCTTAACTGTTATATGTTCATTATTATTTCTATAACTATTTGGTCTGGTTGAATTGTTGTTAGTTATTGTTGTGACGACTTGGAAAGAGTATTGGTTGTTTGAGTTGGTTCCCTGGTGATATAAACATAGTTGAGAGGTTTGGTATTGTTTGTATAATTTAAAGGTATCTATATTTGATATTCCTATTTCATGATTCAGAGGTTATTGATGAAGTTATGAGAAAAATGCAGTTTATTATTTATAATTGTTGAGATAAAAGTATTGTGAAAGGCTTGGCCTGAATTGTGAAATCTTAAATAAATTGATATTATATGTCTGGTGGGAGCAGGTTGCACGCCGCAAGGGTGGACAGGTGGGATCGGGTTGCACACCGCAACAGGAGTAATAAGGGTGATATTTTAAGAAGGAGAAATAAGAGAGGATAGGTGGGAACGGGTTGCACGCCGCAACAAGGAGAGATAAGGGAGGACATTTATATTTTACTGATTTTAAAGAAAAAGAAAATAAAAGTTTTGAAAAGTTAAAAGGTTTATTTTACTACTCTTTAAATATTTTTGCCCTATTTTTATTCAAAGTTAAAGTTTGGAATTTTGAAGAGTTATTGAGAATTGGTTAGAGCTGAGTTGATTTATTTTGTAGCAGCACTTATTTATTTATTTGTTTAGACTTCCTTCTAGCTTTATTATTTTTTGTTGTTATCGATTATATTGTTGAAGCCCGACTTAGTCTCGTCACTACTTCGCCGAGGTTAGGCTCGGCACTTACTTAGCACATGGGGTCGGTTGGACTGATACTACACTCTGTGCTCTTTTGCACAGATCTAGGTACTAGTCAGCAGTAGAGGATTCCAGGACGACCCCCAATTTATTTGGACACACGAGGTACATCTGCCGGCGTTCGCGGATTCTGAGAGTCTTCTCCTATTTTTACATACACTGTTTTATATCATTCAAAACAGTTAGACTAATTCTTTCAGCCATTATTTGTAGTATTCTTTAGTAGTTCGTGGATTGTGACACCAGACCCAGGGTAGTCTTAGAATTAATTATATAAATAGTTTGTGGTTCGTCTTAATTAGTTGGTTATTATTATTATTTTATTTTATTGTTGTTGGGAATTATTCTAATTAAGTTTAGTTGGAAGTTATTTATTTATTCTTAAGGAATAAATTAAGGAAATAAATTATTCGAATTTTAACATTGACTTGCCTATCAAGTGTGGTGTTAGGCGCCATCACGATCCTTTGGGAATTTGGGTCGTGACAAGTTGGTATCAGAGCACTAGGTTGCTTAGGTCTAACAATTCACGAACAAGCTTAGTAGAGTCTGAAGGATCGTTACAGAGACATCTGTACTTATCTTTCGGAGGCTATTGAGTTAGGAAACAACTCCGTTTTTTTATTTCTACTCTATCATGCGATTCTTGTATCCCAAATACTTATTAGATTCTTCTATTCTCTCGCAGATGGCGAGAACACGTGCTTCATCTTCCGCTGACCAGCATTTCGGTTCTTCAGCAGCAGCAGCAGCAGCAGCTCCTACTAGGGGCAGAGGCAGAGGCCACGCCAGAGGCCGAGGCAGGGGCAGGACTCAGCCCGTCGCTCAGGCAGCAGCCCCAGCTGCGGAACCTTAGATTGAGATTGATGAGGGGGTTCTGGCTCAGACTGTTCCAGCGGGGCCAACTCAGGTTCCCGAGGGGTTTATTGTCACCCCGGTCCTTCAGGATGCTTTGGTTCGTTTAGTGGGATTGATGGAGAGTGTGGCCCAGACGGGCACATTCCCTGTTGCAGCAGTCGTATCTCAGGCTGGAGGAGGGGTCCAAACTCCTGCCACCCACACTCCAGTCCAGACTACTCCTCAGGTTCAGACCCCAATAGCCAATCTCGTTGGGGTAATTCAGCCAGTTGCAGCAGTGTCGCCCGTTAATGGGGTAGCTATGTCTACCGATGCTTTGTGGAGATTGGACAGGTTCATTAAGTTATTTCATGTTCACTTCAGTGGTGCTACTTCAGAGAAACCTCAGGAATATCTAGATAGATGTCATGAGGTATTGCGTAATATGGGTATTCTAGAGACCAATGGGGTCGATTTTGTGACTTTTCAGATGACTGGTTCCGCCAAGCAATGGTGGAAGGACTATTTGTTTACTAAGCCAGCAGGATCACCTGCTCTGACTTGGGATCAGTTCTCTCATCTTTTTTTGGAGAAGTTCTTACCTGTGACTCAGTATGAGACTCATTTTTTGAATCTGGCTAGACATGATATTCTTATATTGTCCACAGAGAGGGACAGGGTCAAACGGTTTATTGATGGCCTTGCTCAGCCCATTAGCTTGATATGGACAAGGAAACAGGGTCCGAGATTTCTCTTCAGGATGCAGCTAATATAGCTAGGAGGGTTGAGTCAGTTCTTGGGATAGGAGGTCAGGGGTCAGACAAAAGACCTCGCCATTCCGGTAGATTCAGCGGTGCCTCATCTGGTGGTGGAGATACTCAGGGTAGAGTCCAATCTTCCAAGACATTTAATTCAGCACTTCATACGTCCCATGGTGATTCAGG
The DNA here is from genome assembly GCA_005239505.1 of Nicotiana paniculata. NCBI lineage: Eukaryota > Viridiplantae > Streptophyta > Magnoliopsida > Solanales > Solanaceae > Nicotiana > Nicotiana paniculata. Next base: position 11,828 of record ML339355.1, read on the forward strand.
AGGTCGTGGTTCTTACTTGCCTTATCCTGATCGGTCAGCTCCGATTAGAGCACCTCCTCTTCAGAGTTATTATCGTGGTCAGCCGGTTCGTTAGGGTTAGCCTCAGTATCAGGATGGTTGTTATGAGTGTGGTGAGTATGGTCACATTCGGAGATCTTGTCCGAAATTCTTGGGTAATCAGCCTCAGTATCAGAATTCTCGTTCCATAGTTCCGGCACCAGCTGCAGCACCACCTACCCAGACAGCCAGGGTTAGGGGTCATGTAGTCAGAGCTAGAGGTCAGAATGTTAGAGGTGGAGGTCAGCATGCTAGAGGTGGAGGCCAGCCCGCTAGAGGTAGTGGACAGCCCGTTAGAGGTGGAGGACCAGATGGTAGGGGTCCTCCTGGTGACATAGTTCAGGGTGGTGGGGCCCATCCCCGACTATATGCATTTCCAGCCAGGCCTGAGGCGGAGTCCTCTGATGCTGTTATTACAGGTATTATCTCAGTTTGTGATAGAGCTGCTTCAGTTTTGTTTGATCCGGGGTCTACTTACTCGTATGTTTCATCCTATTTTGCCTCGTATTTGAATGTGCCCTGTAATTCCTTGAGTGTTCTTGTTTTTGTGTATACGCCGGTGGGGGATGCTATCGTGGTAGATCGAGTATACCGTTCGTGCGTGGTAGTCATACAAAGTCTTGAAACTAGTGTGGATCTTTTATTTCTAGACATGGTTGATTTTGACGTTATATTGGGCATGGATTGGTTGTCTCCCTATTATTCCATCTTAGACTGTCACGCCAAGACATTTACCTTAGCATTGTCGAGGTTGCCTCGATTAGAATGGAAAGGGACCCCTGGTAATTCTCCCAGCCGGGTAATTTCATATGCCAAGGCTCTCTGCATGGTGAAGAAAGGGTGTTTGGCTTATTTGGCCCATATTCGTGATTCTGATGCCGAGGTTTTTTCTATAGAGTCAGTTCCTATCGTGTGTGAATTTCCTAAGGTGTTCCCTGTAGACCTGCCGGGTATGCCACTCGACAGGGATATTGATTTCTGTATTGATGTGGCTCCGGGCACTTAGACCATTTCCATTCCTCCATATAGGATGGCCCCACCAGAATTGAAAGAACTAAAAGAACAGTAGCAAGACTTGCTAGATAAGGGTTTCATAAGACTCAGTGTCTCGCCTTAGGGTGCACCGATTTTGTTTGTAAAGAAAAAGGAGGGGTCAATGAGAATGTGCATAGACTACAGGCAGCTGAATAAAGTTACTATCAAGAATAAATATCTTTTGCCAAGGATTGGTGACCTATTTGATCAGCTTCAGGGTGCTAGAGTGTTTTCGAAAATTGATTTGAGGTCAGGCTACCATCAGCTGAAGATTAGGGCGTCCGATAACCCTAAGAAAGCCTTTCGTACGAGGTATGGGCACTATGAATTTTTAGTTATGTCTTTTGGACTGACTAATGCTCCAGCGGCCTTTATAGACTTAATGAATCGGGTTTTCAAGCCCCATCTGGACTCTTTTGTGATCGTGTTTATTGATGAAATTCTTATATACTCCCGCAGCTGGGAAGAACATGAGCAACATCTCTGTATAGCACTCCAGACTTTGAGAGATAATCAGTTGTATGCCAAGTTTTCTAAATGTGAGTTCTATTTAGGTTCAGTATCCTTTTTGGGTCATATCGTATCAGCTGAAGGTATTTGTCACGACCCAATTTCCCACACGGGTCGTGATGGCGCCCAACAACGGGGTTAGGCAAGCCAACATACATTATACTAAGTGTTACCCTTCCCATATGATTAATTAATCCAACTTTTACCAGTTTTAAGCATTTATTTACAGGATATTAGCCATTGACATGAAAATAAGACATCTGATACGTGAGTCAAAAGATAAGCATATGTATGAAAATGCAACCCAAAATCCCAAAATGTACGCACGTGTGTGCCAAGAACTAGTGTCACGAGTGTCGCAGGCAACTATCAGAATACACCAGAATAAATAAATATATAGAATCCCATAGTCTGAATGAAATAGACGGGAAAATAACAAAAGGTAACTCCAAGGTGCTGCCAGAAAATCGCCAAGAAGAGCAGCTCACCGAGAAGTATAACCAACCCCGATCAGTATCTAGAACCGGACTGATGATCAGATGTACCAACCTCCGGACCTATACATTCAAGTACAGAAGAAAAAGAAAGTGCAGCATGAGTACATACATAAATATGTACCCAGTGAGTATCCTGCCTAATCTCGAAGAAGTAGTGACGAGAAGTCGACTCGATACTCACTAAGGTTCAACAGTAATAAAGTAAGCAAGATGTAAGGAAAACAATAAGCATGAAATACAAATAACCAAGTACATCGTTATATCACATCAAATAACAATCCAAAATCCACTAAAGTTGATATCCGTCATGGCGTACGGCCCGATCCCATCCTGCAATCCTTGCCGTGGCGTACGACCCGATCCCATCCTATAATCCTTACCGTGGCATACGGCCCGATCCCATCTTGTAATCCTTTCTGTGGCGTACGGACCGATCCCATAGTATATATACTCTCTCATCATTCTGTTGTGGCGTACGGCCCGATCCCACAATATAATCAATCATCACTCTGGCATGGCGTACGGCCCGATCCCACAATATAGTCAATCATCACTCTGTCGTGGCGTACGGCCCGATCCCATCCTCTGATTATTCTTATCACACTTAATTCAAACCAAGTATCACCACGTTAAAAGGCAACAATACCAATCACACAAGAATACAAGTCATATTTAGAATACAATACGGAAAAACAATGAACATGTTGTGTCCTAACTACCCGGACGAAGCAATAATAGCCACTACGTACGGACTCTCGTCACTTGGTGCGTATGTAGCCCCCAAGCAAGATCACATAGCAATCAAGGTTACCTAGAGGGAAAATTTCCCTCTCACGAGGTTAGAAATGAGACTCACCTTGATAAAAGAACTCCTCGGACCAAGGACTGGATCAAAAGATGCGCCCGAAACTCCGAAACTACTCTTGACGGCTCACAACTAACCAAACATAGTATAATTAAGTCAATTTGAGTCCCAAGAAGGAGAATTAACAAGAAATCCAAAAATTTAAGCGTTCTTGACGAATATTGAAATTTTGACCCCGGTCCCACTCGCTCGGATTCTCGAAACTTTCGAAGGAAACACTCACCCAAGGCCTAAGGATCATAAATATACGATTTTTACTTGATTTCATGGCCAATTCACAAAAAATTCTAAGGTGATCACAAGTTCTAGGTTACTACCCATTTTCTTGAATTTTGGCACTAATTTGTGTAGTTAATTAGGCTAAGATACATGCATGAAACAAATTTATGGGTGGAATTTACTTACCTCACAAGGTCTGGTCGAAAGCTCTCAGCAATGGTGGAATTCGTCTAAGGAAGGGGATGAAAAATGAGAGAAATGGGTTTAAACCCCGTATTTAAACTCACTGCCTGAACAGTGATCGCACCTGCGATGGCCGGGACCGCACCTGCAGTCTCGAACTTGTGAGGAGAACCTCGCACCTGCGGAACTGGGCTGGGGAGTCTGGGATCGCACCTGCAAAAACGGAGACCGCACCTATGGTCTCGCTCCTAAGAGAAATGCGACGCGCCTGGGATGGCTGGCCAGGCCACTGGTGATCGCACTTGCGGCCTCGCACCTGCGATGCTGAGCAACCGCACCTGCGGTCACACCAGAGCAGGTGCACCAGCAGTTGAGTTTGCAAGTTTTAGCCCCGTTAGGTTCCCGGAAGGCACCTGGGCCCACCCGAGCCCTAATCCAAATATACCAACGGGTCCCAAATCATAATACGAACTCGCTCGAGCCTCGGAACACTCAAAACAACGCTAAAACTCGAAATCACACCCCCAAACCTCAAGAACCGAACTTAGGAATTTTAAGTTTTGTAACTTCGCTAACAATATGCCGAACTGACCTATACATCTCGGAACGACACCAAATTTCACAGATTACTCCCGCAACATCCTACGAACTTGCGCGTGTGATCAAATCACCAAAACAACATCATATGGGCCCGATACCATCACTTTCCTAAAATATCAAGTATTCCATTTTTAAGTCCGAAACACTTCAAATGAAACCCGATTTCAACCAAACTTTACATAAATGACTTAAACCATAATATAAAACCTGTACCGGGTGTCGGAACCAAATATGGGCCCGATACCATCACTTTCTAATTAGATTTCATTTTCAATTTCCTTAAATAATTTCAGAAAAAAAGTTTACTCAAAAATTTCTTTCTCGGGCTTGGAACCTCGTAATTTGATTCCGGGCATACGCCTAGGTCCCATATTTTCCTACGGACCCTCCGGGACCGTCAAATCACGGGTCCGGATCCGGGTCCGTTTACCCAAAAGTGTTGACCGAAGTCAAATTTATTCATTTTAATATCAAATCTTGGCATTTTTTCACAGAATTTCATATTTAAGCTATCCGGCTACGCGCCCAGACTGCACACGCAAATCGAGGAAAACACCAAGGAGGTTTTTAAGGCCTAGGGAGTACGGGTTGGGTAATAACATAGGTGATGAACCCTTTGGGTCTTCACATTCTCCACCTCTAAAACAATCATTCGTCCTCGAACGGACAGAAGAAAGAAGTACCTGAGTCGGGAAATGAATGAGGGTAACGGCTCCGCATATCGGACTCGGACTCCCAGGTCGATGCCTCAGGAGGCTGACCCCTCCACTGAACACGAACAGAAGGGAAACTCTTGGATCTCAACTGGCGCACCTGCCGGTCTAGAATGGCTACCGGCTCTTCCTCATAAGATAAGTCCTTGTCCAAATGGACAGTGGTGAAATCTAACACGTGGGCTGGGTCGCCGTGATACCTCCGAAGCATGGACACATGGAAAACTAGATGTACGGCTGATAAGCTAGGTGGAAATGCAAGTCTATAAGCCACATGTCCAACTCGATCAAGAATCTCAAACGGACCAATAAATCTAGGGCTAAGCTTGCCCTTCTTCCCAAATCTCATCACGCCCATCATAGGCGACACTCGGAGCAATACTCGTTCACCAACCATGAAAGCCACATCTCGAACATTGCGATCCGCATAACTCTTTTGCCTGGACTGAGCTGTACGAAGCCTATCCTGAATGATCCTGACCTTCTCCAAGGCCTCCTGAACCAAATCTGTACCCAACAACCGAGACTCTCCCGGCTCAAACCATCCAACCAGAGATCGACACCGCCTACCATATAAAGCCTCATAAGGAGCCATCTGGATACTCGACTGGTAGCTGTTGTTGTAGGAAAACTCTGCTAAAGGCAAGAACTGATCCCATGATCCTCCAAAGTCAATAACACAATCTCGGAGCATATCCTCCAATATCTGAATAGTCCGCTCAGACTGCCCATCCGTCTGAGGATGAAATGTTGTGCTCAACTTCACCTCGGTGCCTAACTCTCGCTGAACTGCTCCCCAGATATGCGAGGTAAACTGCGCGCCGCGGTTCGAAATGATAGTAACCGGCACACCATGAAGGCGAACAATCTCCCGAATATAGATCTCAGCTAACCTCTCGGATGAATAGGAGACTGCCACAGGAATGAAATGCGCTGACTTGTTCAGCCTATCAACAATGACCCAAACTGCATCGAACTTCTTCCGGGTCAACGGAAGTCCGATAACGAAGTCCATAGTGATCCTTTCCCACTTCCACTCGGGAAGCTCAATCCTCTGAAATAAACCACCATGCCTCTGATGTTCATACTTAACCTGCTGACAAATCAACACTGCGCCACATATGCCACAATATCCTTCTTCATTCTACGCCACCAGTAATGCTGCCGCAAATCCTGATACATCTTCGCGGCGCTAGGGTGAATAGAATATTGAGAACTGTGTGCCTCCTCTAGAATCCTCTCCCTCAGGTCATCAACATTAGGAACACATAAGCGGCCCTCAAGTCTCAGAACACCATCCTCGCCAATAGTAACCTCCTTGGCCCTACCCTGAACCATTGTTTCCCGAAGCTCTTCCAAGCACGGATCATAGAACTGTCAGGCCTTAATCTTCCCCAATAACGGAGACTGAGCAACCACATTTGCCAATACTCGACGAGGCTCTGAAAGATCTAATCTCACCAAGCGATTGGCCAAGGACTGAATGTCCAAGGCTAGAGGTCTCTCCTCCGCTGCAATATAAGCCAAGCTACCCATACTCTCAGCCTTCCGACTCAACGCATCCGCCACCATATTAGCCTTGCCCGGGTGATAAAGAATGGTAATATCATAATCCTTCAACAACTCAAGCCATTTGCGCTGCCTCAAATTAAGATCCTTCTGTCTAAATAAGTGTTGCAAGCTGCGGTGGTCGGTGTAGACCTCACAGGACACCCCATAGAAATAGTGCCTCCAGATCTTAAGAGCATGAACAATCGCTGCCAACTCCAAATCGTGCATCGGGTAGTTCTTCTCATGAACCTTCAGCTGGCGTGAAGCATAAGCAATAAATCTCCCCTCCTACATCAACACGAATCCCAAGCCAATGCATGAAGCATCTCAATACACCATGTACCTCCCAGAACCGGATGGCAATACTAGAACTGGCGCTGAGGTCAATATTGTCTTGAGCTTCTGAAAGCTCACCTCACACTCGTCAGACCATCGAAACGGGGCATTCTTCTGAGTCAGTCTGATCAATGGAGCTGCAATAGAAAAGAAACCCTCCACGAATCGGCGATAATAACCTACTAGGCCCAAAAAGCTCCTGATCTCAGTAGCTGACGTAGGACGCGACCAACTCTGAACGGCCTCGATATTCTGAGGATCAACCTTGATACCCTCTTCGGATACCACATGCCCTAGAAATGCCACAGAATACAACCAAAACTCACACTTGGAGAATTTAGCATATAGCTTCTGCTCCCGCAAGGTCTGGAGCACGACTCTCAAATGCTGCTCGTGATCCCCCAGGCTACAGGAGTAAATCAAAATGTCATCAATGAATAAAATGATGAAGGAATCAATATACGGCCTGAACACCCTATTCATCAAGTCCATAAAGTCTGCTGGGGCGTTAGTCAAACCAAAGGACATCACTAGGAACTCATAATGGCCATATCTCATATGAAAAGTAGTCTTCGGAACATCTGAAGCCTGAATCTTCAAATGATGATACCCTGACCTCAAGTCAATCTTAGAAAACACACGAGCACCCTGCAACTGATCAAACAAATCATCGATGCGAGGCAAGGGATACTTGTTCTTAATAGTAACCTTGTTCAGCTGGCGATAATCAATACACATCCGCATAGACCCATCCTTCTTCTTCACAAAGAGCACTGGAGCACCCCACGGTGACACACTCGGTATGATGAACCCCTTAGCTAACAACTCATCAAGCTGCTCCTTCAAATCCTTCAACTCTTTCGGAGCCATACAATACGGAGGGATAGATATAGGCTGAGTACCTGGGGCTAAATCAATGCAGAAATCAATATCGCGGGCCGGAGGCATGCCCGGAAGATCCGAAGGAAATACATCAGCATGCTCTCGAAGCACTGGCACAGAATCAATCGTCGGAGACTCGACGGTGGTGTCCTGCACATAAGCCAAATAGGCTAGACCACCTTTCTCGGCCCTATGTCGAGCCTTCAAGAATGAAATAACCCGGTTGGATGTGCTAACTGAAGAACCCCTCCATTCCAACCTAGGAGACTCAGGCATGGCCAAAGTAACTGTCTTGGCATGGCAATCTAGCAAGGCATGATAAGGAGATAGCCAATTCATGCCCAGGATAACCTCAAAATCAACCATGTCGAGCAATAAAAGGTCGGCCCTAGTCTCAAACCCACAGAAGGTGATCACACAAGACTGATACACCCGGTTTACCACCACAGAGTCGCCCATAGGAGTGGACACATATATAGGAGATCCCAAAGACTCTCGAGAGACATCCAGAAAAGGAGCAAATAAAGTTGAAACATATGAATAAGTGGATCCCGGATCAAATAATACCGAAGCCTCTCTACTACATACTGAGATAATACATCTGATCACAGCGTCTGAGGCCACTGCATCTGATCTGGCTGGAAAGGCATAAAACCTGGCTAGAGCACCTGAAGGCTGGGCTCCCCCAAAACTAGCTAGAGCTGACTGGCCCTCTCCAGACTGGCCTCCCCCTCTAGGACGGCCCCTTCCAACCTGACCTCAACCTCTAGGCGGTCGAACTGTTGGTGCTCAAAACACGGGCTGGTGACTCTGCTGCACGGCCTTGCCCCGGTACCTAGGACAAAACCTCCATCTGTGGCCCAGGTTTCCGCACTCGAAGCAACCCCCGGGCACTACTACTTGTTGCCCTGAAGATGAATCCTGGATGGCCGGAGTCCGACAAGAGCCCTCAGGCATAGCACTGAAATAAGGATCGAAAGACCCCTGATGACTGGGATAACCACTGGAAGAACCCTGAATAGTTGGGGGCCGACAGGAGCGCTCTGGCATGGCACTGAACTGGGGCCTAACTGAGACACCTCGAGGAGGTGGTGGAGGCGCCACATATGGAGTCCTGCTGGGCCGATTGCCTCCAAACTGACCCCTGCCCCTAGCTGGAGCATCTCTAAAGTCACCTGTAAATCTGGCCCCCGTGTCCTGCTGGCCCTGCTGACCCTGCTCCCTGCTCCCTGCTCCTCATACGGTATCCCTCAATACGTCGAGCTATCTCGACCACAAGATGGTACGGGGTACCCATCTCCACCTCTCGAGCGATGGTGGACCTAATACCTGGATGCAATACTTCTACAAACCTCCGAACTCTCTCAGCATCGGTGGGTAATATCATAAGAGCATGGTGTGACAGCTCTGAAAATCTGGCCTCATAATCCGTCACAGACATCTGCCCCTGCTCCAACCGCTCAAACTGACCCCTCAGCTCTTCCCTCTTAGAGGGTGGAATATATCTGTCTAAGAACATCTGCGTGAACTGCTCCCAAGTAACAGTAGGAGAATCGGCTGGCCTGCTGATTATATAAGACTGCCACCACCTTCGAGCTCTGCCCTCTAACTGGAATGCAGTGAAATCCACCCCATGGGACGCTAGGATCCCCATGTTGTACAATCTATCCCTGCACTTATCGATGAAATCACGGGCATCCTCCCCTCACTCACCCCCGAAGACTAGAGGGCATAAGCGGGTCCAACTGTCTAACATCTTATGCTGGTCACCACCGACCACTGGTCTAGGCTCTGATGTTGCTGCTGCATGCTGGGAATCATCTACGGGCAGTGTAGCTGGGGTGGGTTGTAATGTTGTTGTCGGACCTGCAGCCTGGGCAGTAGGGGTCTGGGCTCCCCCTCCTGCCTGAGAAGTAGCAGGATCTGATGGAAGTATACCTGCCTGCGACATGGTATCCATAAATCTCAACATATGGCCCATGACCTCTTGGAAACCCGGTGCCGTCATAAAATCAATTGGTGCTGGATCTACTGGAGGCAGCTCATCCTGCTCCTCAATATACAGATCCTCCATCGGTGCAATCGGCGTTGCTCTGGGACGCCCTCGTCCCCTACCACGAGTAGATTCTCTAGCTCTGCCCCTACCACGTCCAAGTGCTCTACCTCTGCCCCTACCACGGCCTCGAGCGACGGGGGCGGCACCCTCTCCCAGGTCAGGCACATGAGATGCACACGTCCTCACCATCTGTGAGAGAATAGAAGCATGAATTTAGTAAATCATAGACTCCACGATAGAGTAAGAACAAATAGAGGTCCTAACATCCTGCAGCCTCCTGAAGATAAGTACAGACATCTCCGTACCGATGCGCAAGACTCTACTGGGTTTGCCCGGGACTCATGAGACTTACGTGAACTTAGAGCTCTGATACCACGTTGTCACGACCCAATTTCCCACACGGGTCGTGATGGCGCCCAACAACGGGGTTAGGCAAGCCAACATAGATTATACTAAGTGTTACCCTTCCCATATGATTAATTAATCCAACTTTTACCATTTTTAAGAATTTATTTACAGGATATTAGCCGGTGACATAAAAATAAGACATCTGATACGTTAGTCAAAATATAAGCATATGTATGAAAATGCAACCCAAAATCCCAAAATGTACGCACGTGTGTGCTAGGAACTAGTGTCACGAGTGTCGCGGGCAACTATCAGAATACACCAGAATAAATAAATATATACAATCCCATAGTCTGAATGAAATAGATGGGAAAATAACAAAAGGTAACTCCAAGGTGCTACCAGGAAATCGCCAGGAAGAGCAGCTCACGGAGAAGTATAACCAACCCCGGTCAGTATCTAGCACCGGACTGATGATCAGACATACCAACCTCCGAACATGTATAGTCAAGTACAGAAGAAAAAGAAAGTGCAGCATGAGTACATACATATATATGTACCCAGTGAGTATCCCGCCTAATCTCGAAGAAGTAGTGACGAGAAGTCGACTCGATACTCACTAAGGTCCAACAGTAATAAAGTAAGCAAGATGTAAGGAAAACAAGAAGCATGAAAGGCAAATAACCAAGTACATCGTTATTAGACATCAAATAACAATCCAAGTTGATATCCGCCGTGGCGTACGACCCGATCCCATCCTGCAATCCTTGTCATGGCGTACGGCCCGATCCCATCCTATAATCCTTGACGTGGCATACGGCCCGATCTCATCCTGTAATCCTTGTAGTGGCGTACGGCCCGATCGCATAATATATACACTCTCTCATCACTCTGTCGTGGCGTATGGACCGATCCCACAATATAATCAATCATCACTTTGTTGTGGCGTACGGCCCGATCCCACAATATAGTCAATCATCACTCTGCCGTGGCGTACGGCCCAATCCCATCCTCTGACTATTCTTATCATACTTAATTCAAACCAAGTATCACCACGTTCAAAGGCAAAAATAACAATCACACAAGAATACAAGTAATATTTAGAATACAATAGGGAAAAACAATGAACATGATGTGTCCTAACTACCCGGACGAAGCAGTAATAGCTACTATGTACGAACTCTCGTCACTTGGTGCGTACGTAGCCCCCAAACAAGATCACATAGCAATCAAGGTTACCTAGAGGGACAATATCCCTCTCACGAGGTTAGAAAGGAGACTCACCTCGATAAAACCACTCCTCAGACCAAGGGCCGGATCAAAAGATGCGCCCGAAACTCCGAAACTACTCTTGACTGCTCAAAACTAGCAAAACATAGTATAATTAAGTCAATTTCAGTCCCAAGAAGGAGAATTAACAAGAAATCCCAAAATTTAAGCATTCTTGACGATTCTTGAAATTTTGACCCCGGGCTCACTCGCTCGGATTCTCGAAACTTTCGAAGGAAACACTCACCCAAGGCCTAAGGATCATAAATATATGATTTTTACTTGATTTCATGGCCAATTCACAGAAAATTCTAAGGTGATCACAAGTTCTAGGTTACTACCCATTTTCTTGAATTTTGGCACTAATTTGTGTAGTTAATTAGGCTAAGATACATGCATGAAACAAATTTATGGGTGGAATTTACTTACCTCACAAGGTCTGGTCGAAAGCTCTCAACAATTGTGGAATTCGTCTAAGGAAAAGGATGAAAATGAGAGAAATGGGTTTAAAACCCATATTTAAACTCACTGCATGAACAGTGATCGCACCTGCGATGGCTGGGACCGCACATGCGGTCTCGCACTTGCAAGGAGAACCTCGCACCTGTGGAACTGGGCTGGGGGGTCTGGGATCGCACCTGCGAAAGGGGAGACCGCACCTGCGGTCTCGCTCCTGCGAGAAATGCGACGCACCTGGGCTGGCTGGCCAGGCCACTGGTGATCGCACTTGCGATCTCTCACCTGCAATGCTGGGCAACCGCACCTGCGGTCACACCAGAGCAGGTGCACCAGCAGCTGAGTTTGAAGGTTTTAGCCCTGTTAGGTGTCCGGAAGGCACCTGGGCCCACCCGAGCCCTAATCCAAATATACCAACGGGTCCCAAATTATAATAGGGACTCGCTCGAGCCTCGGAACATCCAAAACAACGCTAAAACTCGAAATCACACCCCCAAACCTCAAGAACCAAACTTAGGAATTTTAAGTTTTCTAACTTCGCTAACAACGTGCCCAACTGACCTATACATCTCGGAACGACACCAAATTTCACAGATTACTCCCACAACATCCTACGAACTTGCCCGTGTGATCAAATCGCCAAATAACATCATATACACCAAATTAAGCCTCAAAGTCTATGAATCCTATCAAATTTCATAAAATATCAGGTATTCCATTTTTAAGTCCGAAACACTTCAAACGAAACTCGATTTCAACCAAACTTTACAGAAATGACTTAAATTATATATAAGACATGTACCGGGTGCCAGAACCAAAATACAGTCCCGATACCATCACTTTCTAATCAGATTTCATTTTCAATTTCCTTAAATAATTTCAGAAAACAATTTTACTCAAAAATTCATTTCTCGGGCTGGGAACCTCGGAATTTGATTTCAGGCATATGCCCAAGTCCCATATTTTCCTACGGATCCTCTGAGACCGTCAAATCATGGGTCCGAGTTTTTTTACCCAAAAATGTTGACCGAAGTCAATATATTCATTTTAATATCAAATCTTGGCATTTTTTCATAGAATTTCATATTTAAGCTATCCGGCTACGTGCCTGGACTGCGCATGCAAATCGAGGCAAATACCAAGGAGATTTTCAAGGCCTCAGGAGTACGGGTTGGGTAATAACATAGGTGATGACCCCTTTGGGTCGTCACAATATTCAGGTTGGTCCTAAGAAGATAGAGGCAGTCAAGAACTGGCCTAAACCCACCACAGCCACGGAGATTAGGAGTTTCTTGGGTTTGGCCGGTTACTACCATCGTTTTGTGGAGGGGTTTTCATCCATAGAAGCCCCAATTACTACGTTGACTCAAAAAGGTGCCCCATTTAAATGGTCAGATGAGTGCGAGGCGAGCTTTCAGAAGCTCAAGACAGCCTTGACTTCAGCATCGGTGTTGGTTTTACCATCAGATTCAGGTTCTTTCACGGTGTATTGTGATGCTTCTAGAGTTGGCCTTGGAGCAGTGTTGATGCAGGACGGCAGGGTGATTGCGTATGCGTCTCGTCAGTTGAAAGTCCATGGGAATAATTACCATGTTCATGATTTGGAGTTGGCAGCAATTGTACATGCTTTGAAAATTTTGAGGCATTATCTTTATGGCGTGCCGTGTGAGATCTTTACTGACCATCGCGGCCTCCAGTACTTATTCAAGCAGAAAGATCTAAATTTGAGGCAGCGGAGGTGGTTAGAGTTGTTAAAGGATTATGATGTCAAAATATTGTATCACCCGAGGAAGGTCAATGTGGTGGTCGATGCTTTGAGTAGAAAGGCGGTGAGTATGGGCAGTCTTGCGTATATCCCAGTTGGCAAGAGACCGTTGACTTCAGACATTCAGACTTTGGCTAATCAGTTCGTGAGGTTGAATATTTCTCCCCGCAGTATTTTAGTTTATATAGTCTCTCGGTCTTCTCTAATTGATTGCATCCGAGAGCGGCAGGATGATGACCCATATTTGGCGGTTCTTAGGGACACGGTTCGGCACGGGGATTCCAAGCAGGTTACAGTTGGAGATGATGAAGTTTTGAGGATGCAGGGTAGACTGTGTGTGCCTAATGTTTATGGACTCCATGAGTTGATCCTTGAGGAGGCTCACAACTCTAAGTATTCTATTCACCCAGGTGCAGCAAAAATGTACCAAGATTTGAAACAGCATCATTGGTGGAGGAGGATAAAAAAGACATTATAACTTATGTGGATCATTGCTTAAATTGTCAGCATGTAAAGTATGAGCATCAAAGACCTGGTGGTTTGCTTCAGCAGATAGAGATTCCTGAGTGGAAATGGGAGCGTATCACTATGGACTTCATTATTGGGCTTCCACGGACTCAGAGGAAATTCGATGCGGTTTGGGTTATTGTGTATAGGCTGACTAAATCAGCACACTTCATTCCTGTGGCCAGTACTTATACTTCAAAGCAGTTGGCAGAGTTGTATATTCGGGAGATTGTTCTCCTTCATGGGGTACCCGTGTCTATCATTTTTGATCGGGATACGTAGTTTACTTTGCACTTTTGGAGGGCAGTTCAGCGTGAGTTGGGTACCCGACTGGAGTTGAGTACAGCATTTCACCCTCAGACTGACGGACAGTCTGAGCGTACCATTCAGATATTGGAGGACATGCTCCGCGCTTGTGTTATTGATTTTGGAGATTCATGGGATCAGTTCTTGCCGTTAGCGGTGTTTGCTTATAATAATAGTTATCAGTCGAGCATTCATATGGCTCCTTATGAGGCGTTATATGGTAGATGGTGCAGATCGCCAGTTGGATGGTTTGAGCCGGGAGAGGCTCGATTTTTGGGTACAGACTTAGTTCAGGAGGCCTTAGATAAGGTCAAGATTATTCAGGAGAGACTCCGTGCAGCTCAGTCTAGGAAAAAGAGTTATGCTGATCGTAAGGTTCGTGATGTAGCATTCATGGTTGGAGAGAGACTATTGCTTCGTGTGTCACCCATGAAGGGTGTTATGGGGTTTGGGAAGAATGGCAAGTTTATCCCTAGGTATATCGGGCCATTTGAAATTCTTGAGAAGGTGGGGGAGGTAGCTTACAGACTTGCATTGCCTCCAGGGTTATCCTCAGTTCATCCGGTATTCCATGTGTCTATGCTCCGAAAATATCATGGTGACCCATCACACGTGTTAGATTTAAGCTCTGTCTAGTTGGACAAGGACTTGACTTATGAGGAGGAGCCGGTAGCTATTTTAGACCGGCAGGTTCGCCAATTGAGATCTAAAAGTTTTCCTTCAGTTCGAGTGCAGTGGAGAGACCAGCCCATTGAGGAAGATACTTGGGATTTTGAGTCAGACATGCAGAGTAGATACCCACACTTTTTCACCACTTCAGATAATTTTCTATGTCAGTTCGAGGACGAAAGTGTGTTTTAGAGGTGGAGATTGTGATGACCCAAGGGGTCATTTTTTATAAAATTTAACTTTGTTTCATGCTTAATATCCATAAAAAGACTAAAATTAAATACATCGATTTGAGTGCGCAGTCTGGGCGTGAAATTGGAAAGCTTTTATGTGAAATATGAGAAACACTGATTTTTAGAATTTAAATTTGATAAAAGTTGACTTTGGTCAACATTTTGAGTAAACGGACCCGGATCCGTGTTCCGACAATCCCAGGAGGTCCGCAGTAAAATATGGGACTCGGGCTTATGCCCAGAAATGAATTCTGAGGTCCCAAGCCTTATAAATCAATTTTTGAAAGAAATTATTTTGCTGAAATGTTCATGAATTAGAGAAAAGTAATAATACTAAAAATTATTGGTACCGGGTCCGTATTTTGGTTCCGGAGCCCGGTACAACTTGGTTATGATATTTAGAGGTTAACTGTGAAATTTGGTGGAAAACCGAGTTCATTTGACGTGATTCGGACATCCGGTTGAGAAATTATGAACTTTAAGAGTTGTTGTTGAAAATAATGAGTTTTAAGGTTTAATTCATAGATTGCATATTAATATCATGATTTTATCGCACGAGAAAGTTCGTATGATATTTTTAGACTTTCATGCATGATTTATTTGGAGCCCCGAGGGCTCAGGTGAGTTTCGGGTAGCCACGGGATGTTTTTGCACTTGAAAGAACTGTTGGTTTTATTTTTCTGGTGTCCAAGTATTTTGTCTTGTGCTATTGCATAGGAAAGTCTATGATCGCACAGCGTAAAGTTGGAGGCTGGTTTCGAAAACTGTGTGAACGTACAACTAAAAGTACGATCGCGAAGCACAGCCTGGACCCTACTATGCGAACGCGGGCCATACAGTGCAAACACACGGAGTTAAATTTTGGCCTGGGGGAGGGAAATCCAATATCCTGTGCGATCACACCCCTCCCCATGCGAACACAGTGCTCAAATTTCCCTTACCCTGTACGATCGCACCTCTTTATCCGCGATTGCACAGTTGCCCAGCCCAGCTAATATAAATACCTGCTAAAAACGGGCAGAAACTTTTCTTCTCCAAATTTTTGAAGTTCCAGCCCTAAAAATGAGTTTTATTCAGCAATCTTCATCCCCAATTCATAGGTAATCAATCCCAAACCTTGTTCTTTCAATTCCTTACTATTTTGCATCACTTTTAATGCAAAAACAAAGAATTTTCATGGTAAAAATGTAGCAATTTGGGTAGAATTAGGGAGTTTTGTAAAAATTGAATTTTGATATCAAATTAAGGCCGAATTTCAAAACTAATACCATATTTGGGTTAGTGGGTGAATGGTTAAACATAATTTGGTCTCAACCCCAAGTTTAGACCAAGCGGGTCCGGGGTCAAGTTTTCACTATTTTTGAGAAAACTTAGGAAAAAATATATTTTTCAATAAAGCTAGTTCCTTTAGCATTAGTTAATGATATTAAGGGAATTTTATTAGATTCGAGTGATTTAGAGGTGAATTCAAAAGGAAAAGCAATAATTGAGCAATGAGTGGCCTGCGGAATTGAGGTAAGTGTTTGGTCTAACTTTGGCTTGAGGGAATAGGACTCCCACTTGTTTGTTATGTGCAATGCATGGGCGTGGTGTATAGGTGTGGTGACGAGTATCTATGCACCACCCAAATTTTTTTTTAAACATGATCCCCTTTCCTGTTCCCCGCTTATTTGATCTTGTCTTAACTGTTATATGTTCATTATTGTTTCTATGACTGGTTGAATTGTTGTTAGTTATTGTTGTGACTATTTTGAAAGAGCATTGGTTGTTTGAGTTGGTTTCCTGGTGATATAAACATGGTTGAGAGGTTTGGTATTGTTTGTATGAATTAAAGGTAGTTATATTTGATATTCCTGTTGGTTTATTGATTGAGAGGTTATTGATGAAGTTATGAGAAAAATGCAGTTTATTATTTATAATTGTTGAGACAAAAGTATTGTGAAAGGCTTGGCCTGAATTGTGAAATCTTAAATAAATTGATATGATATGTCTGGTGGGAGCGGGTTGCACGCCGCAACAGGAGTAATAAGGGTGATATTTTAGGGAGGAGCAATAAGGGAGGACAGGTGGGAGCAAGTTGCACGCCGCAACAAGGAGCGATAAGGGAGGACATTTATATTTTACTGATTTTAAAGAAAAAGAAAATAAAGTTTTGAAAGGTTAAAAGGTCTATTTTACTACTCTTTAAATATTTTTGCCCTATTTTTATTCAAAGTTAAAGTTTGGAATTTTGAAGAGTTATTTGAGAATTGGTTATAGTTGAGTTGATTTATTTTGTAGCAGCACTTATTTATTTATTTGTTTAGACTTCCTTTTGGCTTTATTATTTATTGTTGTTATCGATTATATTGTTGAAGTCTGACTTAGCCTCGTCACTACTTCGTCGAGGTTAGGCTCGGCACTTACTCAGTACAGGGGGTCGGTTGTACTGATACTACACTCTGTGTTCTTTTGCACAGATCCAGGTACTAGTCAGTAGTAGAGGATTCCAGGACGACCCCCGATTCATTTGGAGACACGAGGTACATCTGCCGGGTTTCGCAGGTTCCGAGAGTCTTCTCCTATTTTTACATACACTATTTTATATCATTCAGAATAGTTACACTATTTCTTTCAGCCATTATTTGTAGTATTCTTTAGTAATTCGTGGACTGTAACACCAGACTCTGGGGTAGTCTTTGAATTAATTATATAATTAGTTGGTGGTTCGTCTTAATTAGTTGGCTATTATTATTATTTTATTTTATTGTTGTTGAGAATTATTCTAATTAAGTTTAGTTGGAAGTTATTTATTTATGCTTAAGGAAATAAATTATTCGAATTCTAACATCGGCTTTCCTAGCAAGTGTGGTGTAGGTGCCATCACGATCTCTAAGGTTGGGAATTTGGGTCGTGACATAGAGAGAGAACGTTGAGAAACCCGAAGAGCCGATGAATGAAACAAGGGGAGCTAAAAGCAAAAGAATGTCTTGCTGAAGTTTTCACAAGAAAGGGATTGGCAGAAATATTAGCAGAGTAATGAGAAGAGAGATAAGGAAGAATTATGAGAAAGATGTGATACATGGATGACAACGATGGAAAAATAAAATGAAATGACAGTATTACATAGTCGATAATCGAGGGAAGGAAAAAAATGAGAGGTGCCAGGCCTGGAGACAACAAAAGAGTATAGTCATACAGTCACATCCTCATTTCGACAAATAAGTTTGTGACTCCAACGGGAGTAACAAAAGGAAAAGTTAAACCCCAGAGTAATAGAAATCAGTATGGACTGGTGAACAAGATAAACTAAACATTAATTAGGAATTGAGTGATTTGATAATAGTCAGCATCGTGAGATTTTCAGATTGCATTCCGGCAATAATAGAATGGACAACAGAAGAAGAACCATGATGAATTCAGATAATGGTCATTCATGGAGACTCTTCCCTAAAGTAAGCAATATGAGCAAAGTTAAGCTTAAGGGACTGCATGTGCCAGTTACACTAAGTGTCACCATCGCAAGTGAGGAATTTTGTTATCCTTGGTAGAGAAGGATTACCACAAGGCGAGTAAGGGTCATTGATTATGTGAAAGGACGCCAAAGATGAAGAGGAAAAATATCAATGGGCAGGTCGTCATAGCTTCAAGTCTTAGTACTCCCCTAAAGGAGGGAATATGGAATGATAAAGAAAGAATGCGATAAAAATAAGAAAGGGATGAAATTGCACTTATCCAACTGTTACAGATATTCCATGATTCCAGAACGTTATGTAAGCACAACCTCAAAAAAAAAAAAGTAAGGGTTCCTGCCTGGGATTTTATTGATGGATAAGGAGCCAGTACGTGAGGTAAGTTAAGACAAGGAAATAACCCAAGAAATATTACTTGGAATATGGATATAAGAATGGGCCTACGAGTAGTTAGTAGTTGATTCAGAAAGAGCCTAGTCAAGACTAGACAAAAAGTTACAGAAAAATCAGTAGATCATGCAAGATAAATATAGTAAACCCCAACATGGAGAATTCAGCCTCGCAGTAATGTCATTACAATGCTTGAGATATATTCAAATAGGAGTTGGGGTCGTTAAAGGTACCCTATGAGTTTTATGGGGATAAAAGAAAGTTCCACTAGGAAGGCATTCAAAATATCCGTTCAGAAGCAACCCTACAAGCACATGGGCACGGAGGTAAGCAACTACGGATAATTATAGGCAAGGAAGGACATCAAAAAGGCCCGTAATAAGCTCACGGCTTAACGAGAGTCAAGGGTTCTCCCTAATTACTACAATGAAAGACTAGCTGAGAAAATAAGGAAGAAGGCTTCAACCTAAGCACAACGACCTAAAGAGGAAATGGTCGTGTAACAATAGTCTCACAACAACATTGTAAGCACTCTAAAGGAAAGTGGCACCTACCCTGGCTAATGAACGGGAAGTAAAATTAAAAGTAATATTCGAGATCATATGAGTTGCACAAAAACTCTGGAATGTGTGGGCACTAAGATAAGCTAAGTATGAACGCAACAAGGGGGAAAAGACCAGGAAAAGTAATAGATTACGTGGACAAAAAGCTAAGGTGTAATGAAAGAAATTATTCGATCAATGATCCAGAGTGGGTTACATTATGAACACACTTAAGGTTTCGGAGTTTATACACGCAGCATATACAGCCGTAGAAGATTCTGGTATGCGTTAAAAAAAATTGATCCCAGGTCATAGACAAAGGATTAAATTGTTAAAGGATTGTATCATGCATATTCCTCAGCGCCCATGAAAGGCTAAACAGAATAACTAATACCATGAACCACAGATCGGGAGATAACTTAAGCTGACATAAAGGCCGATCTGAAGAAGGAGGAAACTAAAGAGTTACATTAATGAAGTAAATCAGGAATCCGATTATTGGACCCAAAAGTTATAGGAATCATGATTGAGAACATAGCATAATCACTCTTAATATTAGAGGTGCAAGAGAGATAGCTCTACGATAAAGCCTGTTTGAAAAAATACTAGCCACATAAGAATTCAATATGGAGCTCCCATTGGATTGTATAGGCACTAGAGGTGCAAATATTATAATAGAGCTTCAAATAGTGGATGTGATTTATACCTACGTGAGATGGAGGTTATGAAAGAGAGATAGAAGAATGTGAGGTGATATTTTGATGTAAGTAAGGTAAAGGTTAACAACGTATGAAATACTCAAGTATAGAAGGATGAGAGTGGTCCATACTTCAGGTAAAAGACTAGAGACGATGCAATATATCGCTTGATGTTCTAGAAAAGCATAAGGGAATTGATCGCAAGCTAAAGTATGATAGAACGACAAGGTTTTAGAAAGACAAGAGGAAGGATAAGAAGAAGGCAAGTGAGAAGGTGACGAAATGGATAAATCCTCGGGATTAAGCCCGTGAAAACAAAGGAACTGATGGTTCCTCTAAGTTATAAAAAACTCAATATAGCCTGAATGAACTCAAAGGAGTCTAAGACTAGTAGCATTTAGAAGAGATAGAATGCTGCCCTGGTAGCAGAATAAGGGTTTAATTGTGATAAATAAATGATGACGTTTGGGCATTCGCTTGATTAATGATTTGAAAAAGAAAAAAAGGGAGGGAGGATTTCATGAATTGTAAGGGACTAAAATCAGTATATAAACTTATTGAACCAACTCCTGAATCTGAGAAAATGAAATAAAAGTATTAAGAAAATATCCATGTAACTTTAAAAAAGAAGAGCTAGAGATATAGAGAATTTACATTTCAATTACGAGATTCCTTGCCAAATATCAAACTTTTTGTACGCTCTAAGCAAACATAAGTTGTTTACATGATTAATCAACTATGTCAAGAAAAAATATTTAAGGATTTGAAGAAATTCTTTTTTCTAAAAAACACTAATGGGTCGGCCCGCCCTAGCCCGCGGCCATCTTAGGGTAGGGTTTGGCTGGCCACTTTAAGGCTCATATATATGGTGGGTCGGCCCGTCCTAGCCCACCAAATTTAAAAGATAAAACTACCCTCTATAGCCCCTCAAAATTTTAATAGCCCATATTTTTCTTACTTACACAAAATAGCCTTTCGGCCCAAACATATTACATCTAATAGCCCGAAATGTCTATTTTGTATATTTTTGTATAGTGACAGTCTATTTTGTATATTTTTTGTATAGTGACAATCTATTTTGTATAGTGGCAGCCTATTTAGTATATATTCTGTATAGTGACAGTGTATTTTTTATATATTTTGTATAATAATAGTCTAGTGTATATAAATTGTATAGTGGCAGTCTATTTAATATATGTTTGTATAGTGAGTCTATTTTGTATATAATTTGTATAGTGACAGTCTATTGTATATAAATTGTATAGTGACGGTCTTTTTAGTATATTTTTTGTATAGTGACAGTTTATTTAGTATATGCATTGCATAAATTTGTATATAGAATGTATCGTGCATCTTGCAATGTATTCATAATATATCATTAATATATTATGTGCGCTTTTGTGTATCCAAGTGTATAGACTGTTCTACAATGTATAAATTTTGTATATATAAAGTGTATCGTGCATTATACTACGTAGTGATGTAGTAAAATGTATATAGGAAAGATTTTCTAGAATTTAATATTGTGTTAAAAAGTTACAATGATGATAATTATTGACAATTTATATCTATTATATAGTATTTATTTGAATGTACATTTACGATCTTTTACGTGAAGGGGTATTTGATTTAAAGAGCGAAGACCATATTATTGTATATTAATTAAATAAATAAACCCATGAAAGGAACCATATCAATAAGGATATATTACTTTGAAGATGACCGACTGCTTTCATTTAGTCAATTAAAGGTCAACAACAACAAAAATTAAAAATAATTTACATAATCTTTGGATAGTCAAAAAAAAATTAGGTACCTAAAATGACATGAAATTACTATATGACATGAAACAATTTTACGTTTTGACAAAATTACTAAAGTTGCTATTTTCAATTTTAAAAGTAGACTCTTTTGGACTCTTTTGCTATGTGTGGATATGGTGTCATTATTTTGAAAATTGTATCCACCATAACCATGGGATCAAATGATCTTTTTCTCGTTTATTCTTTTTCTTAGATACAGTCTAGATAGAACTTTCAATTTAAAATATCTTTGGAATCTATTTCACTTGATCAGAAATTTTACTTGTGCGTTTCAGTTTCACAATCATAAAGAAAATGATTTCTGATAATTTTGCTTTGGTTCGTTGAATCATAGCCACCGAATTTAGTGGGAGTTGAAAAGTTTGAAATTTGGAGGGGGAGAGAATGGGGCATGTGTACAAATAGTCACTAATAGAAGTTATCTTTATTTTAAAGTCAGCGTTTTAAATGTATTTATTTTTTAGCCATTAGTTTAATGAATTTTTACCGGACTGGACGAAAATATCCCCATGCTATAACTTCTCAAGGAGGAGGTTGAACGTAAAAATTGCGCAGGATACCCTATTTGGTCGTCCCCATTTAACCCCTCGCTGAGCTGAAGTTCACCAGTTAAGTTGAAGTTCGCCAGTTATAAAGACAAAACTTAAGCTCTAGAGCTGAAGTTCCCCAGTTACAAGTCCTTGCGCAAGTTTGAAAATACCCTTGCGCATGTTTGAAGTTCAAAAGTTAAAGGACAAGCAGTCCTTAATTTCAAGTTTCAAGTTCAAAAGTTAAGGACAAGCAGTCCTTAACTTCATGCTTCAAGTTAAAAAGTTAAGGACAAGCAGTCTTTAACTTTAAGTTTCAAGTTTAAAAGTTAAGAACAATAGGTCCTGAACTTCAACTTTCAAGTTTAAAAGTTAAGGACAAGCAGCCCTTGACTTCATGTTTCAAGTTAAAAAGTTAAGGACAAGCAGTCCTTAACTTAAAATTTCAAGTTAAAAAGTTAAGGACAATAGGTCCTTAACTTATAGTTTCCAGTCCTTAACTTAAAAGTTCAAGTTAAAAAGTTAAGGACAATAGGCCCTTAACGTTTGAACTAAACTTCAGGACTTCAGGACTTTCAGGAATACAGGTCCTTAACTTTTGAAATTAACTTCAAGACTTCAGGACTACATTATACTGAAGTTTTGTCTTTATAACTGAGAAACTTCAGCCCCGTATGCTGAAGTTCCCCAGTTACAAAGATAAAACTTCAGCTCTAGAGCTGTAACTGGGGAACTTCAGCCCCGTATGCTGAAGTTTTTGTCTTTATAAATGGGGAACTTCATCCCCGTATGCTGAAGTTCCGTAGTTACAAAGACAAAACTTCAGCCCCGTATGCTGAAGTTTTTGTCTTTATAAATGGGGAACTTCATCCCCGTATGCTGAAGTTCCGTAGTTACAAAGACAAAACTTCAGCCCCGTATGCTGAAGTTTTTGTCTTTATAAATGGGGAACTTCATCCCCGTATGCTGAAATTCCCCAGTTACAAAGACAAAACTTATGCTGAAGTTTTTGTTTTTATAACTGGAGAACTTCAGCCCCGTATGCTGAAGTTTTTGTCTTTATAAATGGGGAACTTCATCCCCGTATGCTGAAATTCCCCAGTTACAAAGACAAAACTTATGCTGAAGTTTTTGTTTTTATAACTGGAGAACTTCAGCCCCGTATGCTGAAGTTTCCCAGTTACAAGCCCTTGCGCAAGTTTGAAAATACCCTTGCACATGTTTGAAGGTCCTTAACTTCAAGTTTCAAGTTAAAAAGTTCAGGACAAGCAGTCCTTAACTTCAAGTTTCAAGTTCAAAAGTTAAGGACAAGCAGTCCTTAACTTCATGTTTCAAGTTAAAAAGTTAAGGACAAGCAGTCCTTAACTTAAAGTTTCAAGTTAAAAAGTTAAGGATAATAGGTCCTTAACTTATAGTTTTCAGTCCTTAAGTTATAAGTTCAAGTTAAAAAGTTAAGGATAATAGATCCTTAACTTATAGTTTTCATTCCTTAACTTAAAAGTTCAAGTTAAAAGTTAAGGACAATAGGTCCTTAACTTTTGAACTGAACTTCAGGACTTCAGGACTTCAGGACTTTCAGGACTACAGGTCCTTAAATTTTGAACTTAACTTCAAGACTTCAGGACTACATTTCCTTAACACAATTATCTTTGTCCTCAATTTTTTGTCTTTTTACCTTATTTTTCCTAATTATCTGTTGTTTAAGAAAATCTAAAAGTCACTTCTTTTAGAAAACCAAAAGTCACGCCCTCCCACATCTATGATTATTATGAGTGAATGGTTTACTATGCAATTCAACTCTTAAGAGCAGACACAAAAGAAATTGAGAGGCTTATAAAATTTATATGATTAAGCAATTCGTTTCTTCTGTTCAAAAGTGGATTTCACATATGAAAATAATGGAAACACTGATACAAACGCCAGAACCCCATTGCAAAAGGAGAAGTAGAGCTGTAAGGAATAAATCTGAAAATGGCGTATTTTCATTTGGGAAGGAAAAGGTAACACTGTCTATTCAAATTAATTTTAATATACTAGTGGCTACTTTTGCTCAACATTAAAAATACTGGATAAAAAGTAAATACCACCTTAAATTGTGGCTACCCCACGCCATTTCTTCGGAGAGAATGGCAGTGGTTTTGGGCTAGCCTTTGTAATTGGTTTTGGGCTATTAATTGTATGGTTTATGATTTATTTTGTTGCTACTGATTGCCATTAGTTTTTCCCGGATGGCTACAAATGAAATTGAATTTTTTTTTTATACACTATATGAAACTTTATTATCAAAAATGTCCATATTTACTTCTCTACAAAATCTATACAATTATTTAAATTAGAATCCTTTCTACATTAACATTTCTTTTTTAGAAGCGGGATTTTGGGAGTAAAGGATTCTACCGAGATTTTTGCAACGCATTAATCTCCATGAATTAAGCCTGCAATTATTCCATTTTTCTCACAATTTCGATACTCTGCTTTTCGAATACTTTATTTTTCACTGTATATTCTGGTTTCACAACCAAAATCGAATCAATTATCTATAATTATACTGAATTACGCGCAATAATGTCAAAAATAGCTATTATGCTTCAGTTAAATGGTAATTGGGATAGCCTTGGAAGATACAGAGATTTTCATATCGACAAAATTATAGTTAGCGAGATGCAAGTTATAGCCAAATAAATTCTACAATCGCAGAGCATCTAATGGTCGATACATCAGAAAAAATCATCAAAATCAAATACATTGTCAACGAACATTGTCCTCCAATAAAAATTCGGAACGATATGGGATTTCGAGTATACATGGAGACGAAAAAGGAAAACAAAAGCTTAGGAATGTATCCGTTATGTATAACAGTGCGTGATTTTGATTTGGAATGCAGTGTCTCTAATTCGAACATAATTGCAGGTTTGATATGTTATATCAGTGGTGATCTTTGTTTATATGCCATGTGTTCTACAATTTTTCTACAATATTGTTGCCACAACATGTGTAGTTCAATTGTTATTAATATATAAGTATTGAATTTCATGTTTCTATAATTTTACTACAATATATGTCATAATTGTATTTAGCATTAATTGATTGCAGGTTCGTCTGGAACACTGAAGTTGATTGATATGCCAACATCTCCGGCGATAGTGGAATGTGAAAAAATAATCATAACAGAAAATATGCCAAGTGTTATTGAAGTATGTCGAGTATACAAAGACAAGCAAACAATTTCCAGTGCAATGAAGCATTATTCTGTCATGAACAAGTTCCAATTTAGGATGAAAAAGGTCTAGTGCTAGAAGGTAGGAACAGTTCAATGGTCAAAAATCATGTCTTTATTTAATTTGTAGTTTATTTGTATTTTTTGTTCTATCGTTTGTAATATCATTGAATACAAATTGTAGATAATTTGTAATCTGTTTGTATATAAATTTTTAAATATAAGATTTTTATGCTTAAATAGCCTATTATTTTGTATCTACATTTTTCATACCATTGTTTAAATTATTTTTATTCTGTAGCTGCTGCCTGGTATGTGTTGGGGACAATTGTACATGGCACTTCAAGTCCACCAGCATAAATGATTCAGTAATGTTCAAAGTTCGAGTATTCAACAGCTTGCACACATGCTCTTTGATGGACAATACATATATATAACGCAAACCTACTTTCATGGTAGTTGATAACATGGTTATACCAAAATACGTGGATCCTAAGACAATTTACACACCAAAAGACATACAAACTGATATGTCGTCTGAACACGGCGTGAACTTAACATACATGCAAGCTTGGAGAGCAAAGGAAAAGCCTATGGAATTTTTGAGAGGTCATCCCGCTGACTCCTATAGTCGATTGCCTAGTTCTTTGTATATTCTGTAGAAGACTTATCCGGGGTCGGTAGTTAAATTGAAGAAGACCGACGATGATTGTTTCTTCTATGCATTTATTGTGATTAGTACGGCAATCAAGGGTTGGGAATATTGTAGGTCAGTTGTAGTAGTTGATGGGACCTTCTTGAAGTCGGCACACAGGGGAATAATGCTAACAGCTAGTATAATGGATGCAGCAGGTATTGTAGATTTATTGTAGGTATATTTTTATAAATTTATTTTTTTTATGTATTTTTTTCCTCTACAGTTTTATTACGAAAATTGAATTTCTTTTTTCCACATATGATAGGTATCATATTACCATTGGCATATGTTGTTGTTGATTCAGAAAATGACGCATCATGGAAGTGATTTTTTGAGCAATTCAAACATGCATATGGTGAAATACCAAATGTGTGTGTTGTTTCGGATCGGAATGAGTGTATCTTGAAGGAAACATCTATTATTTATACCGGCATGCCACATTATGCTTGCATGTGGCATATTTGGACAAATATAAGGTCAAATTTCAAGAGGGGTCATCTAAAGTTAAGTGAATTGTACTTTGCCACGGCACGATCATATACGCTTGATGAATTTAATGAAAGAATGTCAAAGATTGAAGAGACCGACATGCGTGTTAAAGCATACTTATACGATATTGGCTATCACATATGGTCTCGAGTACATGCTATGGTGAATAGAACTTGGACTATGACATCAAATATTGCAGAGTCATTAAATGCGGTAACAAAAGAGGCAAGAAAGTTGCCGATAGTAGAACTATTAGAGTACATGAGGACTCTTCTTGAACGTTGGACTAATGAAAAGTTATTGAAAGCAAAGGGTACGTTCACATACCTTGGGAAAAAATACAACAAAGAGTTGGAGGACAAAAGGACATTGTCGCAGAAGCTGAGAGTAAGCTATATCCAATAACATCTAATCAATTATTGCATCAAAACTAAATACAAACAGACATTGTAGATAAATTGTTGAATAATTGTAGTTATTTTATATATGTTTTCGATATCGTTGTGTTCTTGTAATTTAATTGTAGGTGAGGGCTTCAAAAAATCACATCCATAAAGTGATAGATGGTGTGAAGCGCTATATTGTTTGTCTTGAAAACAAGAGATGTAGTTGTGGACAATTCCAGCTTGATGAACTTCCTTGTACACATGTTTTGGCGGTTTTAAGGCACAGGAATGAGTCTTATGAATACTAGTGTTCTCTTTATTACACGAGGAAGATCCTCTTGCATACTTCTGAAATACCAGTAGACCCGATGCCTGATGAAAGCAAATGGAATGTGCCACAATATATAGCTAGAGAAGTTGTAATTCCACCTACCAGGAAAAGACATCTAGGAAGACCTTAAAAACAAGGATACAAACCATATGATGTAGTAAATGCAAAGAAGTACAAGGTTTCATGTGGAAACTACGGAATAGAAGGGCATAACAAAAGATCTTGCAAGAATTCTCCCAAGAGGAAGTAAAATTTGATAAAGTCACCAGATTTTTTGATAAAATATGTTGAGGTGTTCAGGAGAATTATAGTTAAGGTGTAATTGTGTTGATAAATTGAATAAAGATTGTTTCCTACAATGAAATATTTTCAACTCTTAATGAAGTTGGTTTGTATTTGTTTTGTTTAATTACTGAGTGTATTCAGTTCAGACTTTCATCACTTGATTGAAATTTTTTGTATCTATAATACACAATTGTAGTTAAGTTGTAAAGGAATTATATGCTAAAAATAATGAGATTAAGTACTAATAACTTTCAACCAATCAAGAAAAAAACAACAAATGTTTCCTATTATTAGCACTAGTATCCTAGATAAAATAACAAAACATAGGGTAAAACAATTGTAGCACAAATTTGCTACAATTAAACTTCAACAAACTTGTTCATAAGTAACAATTTGTCTACAACCTTTCTACAAAAACAACTACAAGTAAATATTTTAACTACAATTTTTCTACAGAAAATGGCAACTAATTCTTGTTCTTCCGGACTTGTGTTCTCTCGTTCACAACTGGTGCACCTTTTCTTCTTGCTAATCTTCCAGCCACCTCGCTCTCACTAATTGCACCAGTATCTTGCTTCTTCCTAGCATAGTCCCACAGTAGCGCTCCATAGCGTCTACGATGTTGATCAATATCAGAAAGGTCATCTTTATAAACTGCTAGGTCTCCAATGATGGCATACTCTGCAAATGCCGCAACGTATACACCACAGTTACTACAAAAAGAAAAATAGGGAAAATATTTAGCATACAATGTAAAAATCTGTTAAATAGATAGAAGGAAAATGAGCTTTTTCATACAGTGATCCCTCTTTTTATTTTGGTATCTTACCGACAAACCATTGAATGTCAAGAGGGTCAGTAACACCTTTTTTAATGTATTCCTTTGTGTTCTTGAAGTTGATGTCTGGACGATTGCCATAGAAACTAGTGCATGACAAGTAAAGGGGGATCATAACAGCAAACTTGGTGATGACATATTCAACAATGTTGTGATTACATGAAGAGACCATAGAATCATACACATATAGAACCCTATCGGTAACGTCAAACACAACCAACAACCAATGAAATTTTTCTACAATATTGATGGGATAATCACGAAATCAACTTGATCCCATGCAGCATTTGCGACTAATCTGTACCCCAATATGTATTCTGATACGACGTCCTGGGGTTTGACAACAGAAAACTTCTTTTTGGCAGGAGCATTGATGTACATATGATAAATTTTTTCAATTGTAGTCTTGAACATACAATTAGTGATTGTAAACCTTATCTTGTTGTGGGGATCATACTTTCCTCTTTTTCTCAAGTAGTACAAGATAACATCAATGTGCTTCAGAAAAAACAGATTTCATTAGTTATTAATGCTTCCTACAATATATCTACAAAATAACTACATAATTTGGAGATGACAGGATAACACAACTAGTCATTAAATTCTTACAGGGTATGTGTTTACCGAGTCGTTGAGGACTTGCCCGAGATGTGACAAAGTATAGGAACACTCCTTTTTATCAACTTTCTCCACTCCAAGATCATACCATGGCTTAAGTTAGTTATCTTTTACAGAATAAGGCGCCTTCCTCCTATTTAAACACATAGCAATTACAATAAATATGTAGATTCAAGTGGAAATCCAAAAGATGAATGCACTCGAAAATATGAACAAATTGTGTAAACTTACCTCTTTGAAACTGTATCGGTACCAAGATATAACAACTTGTTGAATTCTTCCAACAAACCAGGATCAACATCTTGGCCAATAACCCCAATAAATGGATGTTTGATTAGGAAAATTGGAGGTCCAACAGAAGTGCTCCCGCCAGAACTATAAAAAGGGAGAAAGGGGAATCATGCATACTTTCCAGGCTGCCTTGTTCATCCTTGATACACAGGGGTTTTTTCATCTTGGTTAAGCTCGCCGAACTTAACAATCTGGGAGAAGTTCTCTGGCAGCTCAAAATCATCAAGTGTAACTTCCTTTTTCTCATATCTGGAGTCGTCTGAATCACCTACATTAACGTAGTCGGCTAGTTCACCTCCTTCTTCATATAAATCGTCTCCTTCTTGTATAACATTCTTCTCTTGAATGGGAGATTAAATTTTTTCCCCTTCTCCTCATTCTTCTGTTCTCCTTGAATGCTTAATGTATCTTCCTGTGTTGGAGATTCTGCAGGCATAGCTTCCTTCGCTGTTACAATAAATATGTTTAACTTAATCAAATTGTAGAAAATTTGTACTAAACACTAACATTTATGAATACAAATTGTAGTTTAAATGTAGTAAATTTGTTGAAATGATGTCATGCATCTGAGAATAGCTAATTTTATTGGGAAATGTGACGATAACATGTACTAACTCATACTTGCATTCTCTTCATCAAATGCCCCTTCAAAATGGAAAGATAAATCAACACGTACGGGAACATTCTCATTAATTCCATGTCATTCATGTTCCATGTATCTAAGAAACCCATTTGAATTTTAATGCATACTAGTTGATACTATTTAGGCAATAGGTAGGTATATTGTAGACATAATTTAGAAATATAAATCTATGTAGATATATTGTAGGCATATTGTAGATAGATTGTAGATATTTCTAGATATAATGTAGATATATAATAGATATAATTTTGATATAGTGTAAATGCATGTTTTACTATTGTTGGCATACACTGGTTTATCACTACTGCACGAAAAGTGTTGATCGTTCTTTTCTTTTGATTGCTCAACAGTTTTTGTAGAACTCCCAGCAAACTGCAGGCTTTAAATTTTTTAGGATATATACTTTATGAATGATAATATAAAGTTAGAGGTGATAAAAATTGTTCTGTTAAATGAATATATTTTAAATATTACCTTGGCATCAATGTTATTCTTTTGACTGCTTATCACCTGCAAAACAGCCTTGATTGAGTCATTGAGTAGCAGTCAAATGCTACCTAGTTCTTCAAAAACATCTTTATTGAAAGATCCAAGATCTGAACCAACCTATATATTAAAATATAGAGAGTTAACAAAAACATTGGCATTACATAAATTAAATAAATCATCCAAGATTATGTATATATGTTACCTTGTTAACATCTTTTCTTAATTTTTTAATTTGTTTCAGAATATCTTTCTTGTCCTCTATTCTAATTGACTGCTTGTGTCCGGATAGAGATGCGGCATCTTTCGGATCCTCGGACTTGGTTTCAACTTCTTCAAGTATGTATTAAACTTTATCGGGCAAACTCATTCTAGAAAGCTCTTCTGGTGCTTCAATTATGTTGGTGAACTGAGTGACAAAAATAAATGAGCTTTACTTAGATATAATATGTATAAAAGTTTTAGATAATTTGTATTAAATTGTCTGCTCATAAGTGAATAGCATTTACCTTGATCCATGTTGGTTTGATCATTCTATATTCAATTGCAGATAATCATATCTTGTCCTTACTAGTTGACCAGCTAAGTATGTGAGGGATAGAATTAGCAACCCTTTTAGCTATATCAGTTTTGACGGTAGAGCAACACTCATACAACCATATTTGCATATCTAGTGCAAACCATTGAATGACATAAAAATGAACATAAGGGTTGAGCTTGTGTCTAACGGACTGAAGCAATTGTGTGTAAGATTCACTATCCCATGTGTAGTTCGCATACTGTCTCAAGTCCACCAAATAAAATGTAAAATGGTCTACCAACCCTGCATTATATTTTTCTGAAGGACAGAGGAATAATTCTATGAGATATAGAATACACAACTTGATTGCATCCTCGTCATTCACTCAACTTTTGTTGGTTACAATTTGTTTTAAGTATGACTTCTCAACTTTATCCTTTTTTGGAAAATATCTTCTCATCATTTTATTGTCATACGTAGGTGTGTAACCAAAGTCTGTCACTTTCATAAAACATCTTAGACCACTTATCAAGGCAAACTCTCTCAAACCAAAATTCAACATCTAACCCTTTATCTCTGCTGAAAAATAGTCAGAACCAGATGCATTC
The DNA here is from genome assembly GCA_005239505.1 of Nicotiana paniculata. NCBI lineage: Eukaryota > Viridiplantae > Streptophyta > Magnoliopsida > Solanales > Solanaceae > Nicotiana > Nicotiana paniculata. The sequence continues at coordinate 43,726 of ML339355.1, forward strand.
AATTCATACTTCATTAGAAGATGAATTGCTTGATTTTGCATATATATTTTGGGCAATGAAAGCAAATAACCAAAACATGTCTTCTTGAAAAGCTTTGAACCATTTTCAGACAATAAATCTTTGATTTGGCCAGGAATAGTAGGGTCGGATAATGTCTGAAACCTAATGACCCCATAATAAATATTAGGAGGTGCAAAAAATGGTTCATTCTGCAGCAAAAGGATAAATTCCTTATTAAAACAAGGCTCAAACCTAGTAAACAAAATATCTTCATTTATAATATAATATAGCTACAATCAGATAACATAGTCAAAACAGAAAACAAAATGACTACAATTTTATTACAAAATTTCTATAATTTTTAAACGTACTGAAAACAAGGCAAAATATTTATATAACAATGTATCTACAATCAGGAATTATAAATCTACAACAAATCTACACAATGTAGACAAAATTTCTACAAACTACAAAACAAAATTTATATAGGTTCATAAGAATGAGAACAAATTTTTTTAGCTTAAAAAAAATATATTGTTGAAACTAATAAATTTTTACCTTCCAATGACTGTTGGGGAACAGTTTTAGAAGATTTTTTTAACTTTCTTCTTTTTTGAAGGTTTTACATTAGGATACACTCTAACTTTTTTTGCAACTTTAATGACAGTTTCTTCTTCAACGAAATCATCATCGAAATCAATCTCTTTGCTTTTCCTTTTTGGAGATTTGACAGGTATCGATGATTCACCAACATCAATATCGTGCCTTTTCTTTGTTCGAGCTTCTGCCCTAGCTTCATGAGGAAAAAGCATGGGCTTGTTCTCTTCTTTTGCATGAGCTGATTTTGAAACCTTTTCGGGTGAATTTACTGAGAAAACACCCAAATCAAATGTAGGAATATCGGCTCCTTTATCTTTCTTATGGGTTTTCTTTGAAGATATTTTCTTCTTCATTGAAAATCAAGCTAAGCACAGACGTTAATGGAGGTGATTTTTTGAAGAAGAGAGGAAAATTTTTGTCTGCTTTTTGAAGAAAAGAGGAAATAGGCGTTAATGGAGGATTTTAGAATTTTATGAAGAGAAAATCGTGGGTGAGTGCAAAATACGTGGGGAGGAGGATGGGATGTTGAGAGAGAAATTTGGGGGGGGGG
>MDKI01190497.1:0-36373 GCA_005239505.1 Nicotiana paniculata
TTAAAACACATAAAATGCAAGGTATATAATGCTTAAAATCATGAATTCTAGCCACGCATAAACTGCGTCACTATCCTTACAACTCGCCCATGCCTTAGCATAAATTCTGAATCTTCCAAAGCCTAAGCCTGATCCGACAAGGCCAACTCTTTCACACATTCCTCAAATTCCATGCACAATCACCATTTTACTCCTTTCCCTTAGCTGAAATAACTTTCCAACACACCGACAATCCGCAACCCTATGAGAAGACAACCCTACAACTCAACTGCAGATGGTGGGACTCCCCCGCTTAGCCCGAAGCTACTCCTTGCACCACTCTAGAACCTGCCGAGATCCTTTCTCCTTTGATAACACGATCTTGCTCGACCAATCCGTCTAATTCTTCCAAATTCTCTTGCTAGCACTCCCTAAATACTCAAACTCTCTAGCATCATTCACACATTCTGCCTCTTACCAAATGGCCACTAGAACCCCTCGCCGAGACCTGCCAACCATGCCACCGCTAACCTATTCAATGAGATAACCACCTGTGGAAATCACCAACTGACACCTTCCAACGACGCTGAAATGCACGCTCCCTGCAACTTCAATACCCCATCTTATGCCCTGATTCATTTACCAACTCTACTAGTCCATCCGGTCCTCATGGACATCCATTAAATGCGCGACAATATCTTCAAATTCCAAGCTACGCTGCCGCTCCCCCACTTTGAGACTGCTCGACTTCCGCTTCTTACACCTGGCCTCCTAGAAATGGAACCACCGCCTGCCTCACTTCAGGATCAATCTCTGTAGCTCTCACACCAGCAGATCATCACGATCTCAAGCTCTCCGGAGATCATCTTTCCCTAGCTGCCTTCATTATCAACACTTATCCGGTACTGAACCACCGCACCTCACGATCTCTGCCAACAACATTCTTCAATACTTCTTCTTAATACTCTGACCCCACACAACCAAAGAAACCATAGCACCGACACACTAAACACATTCCATTCGATCAATGACGACAACTTTACGTCACATGTGCATATTCCACCTCACTTGAAGACACTAAGTCTTACTACTTTATCTCGAAATCAAACTTTGAGAAGACCTCCCTTCAAACCATTCATCACCCCCAACATACGGTCAAGCATTCTATCATCATATCGACATCACACGGTGACCCATCGCAAGCAGCATCACTACCTGATCATAACCTTAACGCTCTCAGAAACACAACTACTGAGCTGAAATAACATATTATTCTTTTGCAGGGCCGTAACAACAACCCCAACAAATATACATGGAAACATCTCGAATTACATCCGCAGCACCATTTCAATTCCTCAAATTCCTGATTCATAGCAAGTGCTTCGCGACGCGTAAGATTGAGTAGGAATAAACATAGGCATAAGCCTCAAAGGAATCAAATTTCTCGATGAGGAATGAAGAAGGGAAGTACTCCTAACAGCCCTGTAGCCTCTCGAAGATAAGTACACCGTACCGATTCGCAAGACTCTACTAGACTTGCTCATGACTTGTGAGACCTAAGGGAACCTAGTGCTCTGATACCATGCTGTCACGACCCAAAATCCCTAAGGTCGTGATGGCGCCGGACACTAATATCAGGAAAGCCAATCATTAAATAGTCGAAATAAATTCCTGTTTATCATTTATGAAAAAGCATTTCCTTTCACTTTATTACATATTAACTAAATAAAATCTGTTAAGTAAATACAATGGTTTAAATAGTCCTATTTTAACAAATATATCCCAACACATCCCAGAACCCGGTGTCACAAGTACATGAGCAATTTCTAAGAATTTATACAATTATCACAAAGTCTGTCCGAAATACAAATTGGACAAGGAAATCTAAAATAAAAATAAATACAGTACGAGGGAGACTCTGTCAGCTGCGGATCGCCTCCGGATGATGCAGCTCGCCTAAGTCTCCGAATCCTCCACATTGCTATGAAATTACCAGTGCAATAAAATGCACAGTAAGTGTATCATGAGTACAAAAACAATGTGTACGCAGTAAGTCGCCCGCCTAACCTCAGAGAGCTAGTGACGAGAGGTCGAATTAGACACTCACTAAGGGCCAACAAATTAATTAACATCATAAGATGAATACGGTAGGTAGTTAAAGGTAGTAAAGCAACAATATATAGAAGGCACTGAAAACTAAGTAAAATCTGGGAATAAACAAACAGTTACCACTTCCTCATTCCCCCCCCCCCCCAAATATTTTAAATAAACAATTTCCTCTTTGTTTACCCCCAAATATCTTGCCACTTTTAAAAATCCATGAAAAATATTTAACAATTTAGCATGCGCATACATGATAATGACAACCTGCCTGAGCCGTCATAATAATCAACTCTGTGCACTGCCGAGGATCGAACGGCCCGTACCAAAAGTGCATCTCTCAATATAATAATCATCTCTGAGAACTGTCGAGGATCGAACGGCCCGTACCAAAAGTGCATTTTAAATCCACCGTGGCGTACGACCCGCTCCCATGAGAGTGGGGGAAATAATACTCCGCTTGCAGAAAGTAAATTGCGAAGCTGTCACATGTAGTCAGGCACAATCAACATTCCACCCCGAATATGTCGGGAAAACAAATACTCAAGTAAATGACAGATTTCTCTTTTAAAAACCATAAAATAGCGTTTAAATCCTTTTTGAAATTCACTTGCCAAGTTTTTATAATGTTTAATAATACAACCTTATCCGAAAATACAATTGCCCACGAAGGAAATCAATTCTCTTTTTAGAAGATTTTGAAAATAAACTCTAATCTTCCTTAGTCATTCTATGACCATTTTCGATTATATTAGAAGTCTAATACTACAGACAAGATCACAGGTACAACAAGTAAGGCATGCTAGTGGGTCCTAGGCTACCCGGACATGGCATAATAGTAGCTACGCACGGACTCCCGTCATCTCGTGCGTACGTAGCCCCCGCAGATAGTAACACATACTTAATTAGTTCACCTAGGGGTACAATTCCCCCTCACAAAGTTATAAAGGAGACTTACCTCGCTCCGAAATTCCATAAAACCGGCCTCCAAGCCCTTCCGATGACTCCATACGTCGCACAACGCTCCGAAACTATCCAATCAATGACAAACCAATGAAAATATACTTTAATATTTGCAACAATTCCAAATTATATAATGCCCCAACTCCGATTAGTGAAATGACCAAAATGCCCTCGGGCCCACGTGCCTGGAATCTAAAATTTCTCGAAGATACATTCTACCCATAGCTTTACTAGTTCAATTATACAGTTTACTCAAATATTCATGATCAATTCGTGGCTAAATTCCAATTTACCAAATTTCTAGGTTTCCTTCAACATTCCCAAATTTTCCTCAATTTCCCATACCGAATCTACGTAATAATCTTGTATTTAATTCAAAAACATGAAGAAATTACTTACCTTGCGATCCTTGATGAAATCCTCTCCTTGAAGCTCCTCCAAATCTCCCATAGCATATGAAAATAGATGGAGAAATGTCCCAATTATCGCTTAAAAACAAAATGCCCAGGCCTATTTTCGCACCTGCGGTCCCCTTGTCGCACCTGCACTTCCGCAGGTGCGCCCAAATCTCCCGCACCTGCGGCCTCCTTGGATCCAACCCAATTTCGCACCTGCGGCGTCCTTAGCCGCACCTGCGGCCAAAGCCTCGCAGGTGCGGTCACACCAGATGACAACAACCTTCAGCTTTCTTCAACTTCAACTATTGATCCGTTAACCACCTGGAATCCACCCAGGACCCCGTCCAATTATACCAACCTATTCCAAAACATAATGCAGACTTGCTCGAGGCCTCAAATCACATCAAAAAACATTGAAATCACGAATCGCACTCAAATCCCAACTTTATGAACTTAGAAATTCCCAACTTCTACATCCGATGCCGAAACCTATCAAATCACGTCCAATTGACCTAAAATTTTGCACACAAGTCATATTCGACATTGCGGACCTGCTCCAACTTCCGAAATCGCATTCCGACCCCGATATCAAGATTTCCAACCGATCGGATTCTTCAAAACCCTTATAATTTCTATCTTTAGCCAAATGACTTCAAAATGACCTCCGGACATCCGAATTCACTTCCGATCGCGCTCCCAACTCCAGAATCACCATACGAAGCTATTCCCAGACTCAAAATCCCAAACGGACATCAACATCACTGAAATGCGCTTCAATCCAAACTTAGGAAATTTTTTCAAAAATGCTGACTTCCACAATATGCATCGAAACGCTCCCGGGTTATCCAAAACCCGATCCGGACATATCCCAAGTCCGAAATCATCATACGAATATGCTGGAACCTTCAATTCCTGATTCGGAGGTCGTTTACTCAAAATTCCAACCTTTGTCATTTTTCTCCAACTTAAGGCTTCTGAAATGGGAATTTTCTTTCCAAATCAACTCTAAACTTTTCGAAATTCAATTCCGACCACACCTACAAGTCATAATGCCTGAAATGGAGCTGCTCACGACTTCAAACCGCTGGACGACGCGCTAGAGCACAAAAGGACCACTCGGGTCGTTACCGTCTCACCCTAAAGTACATGTTATTGTGAGCATGTAATTTTTAACCTACCATATACTCCTATAAAATTCAATAAATAAATTAGTTTTATAAATTTTTGTCGAATTTCAGTGTTATTTGTGAATTTTTTTTGCATTGCATAATCATAATTTGTCTTTTAAAATTTATGAATGATTTAAAGTTGCATAATTAGGTGCCTAACCTCAATCATTTTATTAGAAAATTACAAAATTTATCCTTCAAATAATTACAAGTGTTAATTGATAATTCCACTTTTTAATTCACTCATTGATCAATTTTTTCTTTGGAATTAGATAAAAACTAGAATTAGAACTAATTGATATATTTTTATAATTGATTGAAATAAATAACGACAAAATATTGATTATTGGCATAATAAAGGTTTTAATGATTAATTTCATAATTTAATCATTTTTTCTGAGAAAATTGTGAAATTTGTTCTTTAATAACTATGGGTATTAAACTAATGGTTTTAATTTTAATTAACTCATTAATGAATTAATAATTAGACAAAACTAGGTTAAAATTAATCACTACTTTTTAAAGTTTAATTTGAACTAATGAATTAATTAACTTAAGTTTGCTAAAAGGGTGTTTAAAAATCATTTGGGCCAGGATACCCAAGCCCAAATTCCCTTCTCACTACCCAAATACACCCCAGCGCAAACGAGCCAAAACCCGTCCAAGCATTGTCTCCCAAACGACCCTGTTTTAAGGCTGACTAAATCCCAGCCGTTGATCTTCCCAGATCTAATGGCTGGGAACTACCCATCCATAAATTGAAATATGTCCTAACCTATACCCACCCCCTCACAACCCGTCTCCCCTCACCCCCAATCCCCTCGCCGTCCTCCGCCGCCCGAAAATCGCCTTACGGCGGTGGACCACCTCCAAACCAACCGAAATTCAAACCACACCATCCTCTTCTCCCCCTCAATCCTAACCTACCATTGTTTTCCCCAGAAAACTCCACAATTCCAACTAATTTCAGATCTAAAAAACAGGAAAAACCTAAATTTCATTCTGGAAGATTTTCGAGCCCGTTTTGGCTCAGACTTACATGAGTCGATTGCTCTTGACATGAGCAATCGATTCATGTTAGTTTGAGTCATATTCAAACTCTCCAGAGTCTGGACAAATTCCAACCAAGTCAACACTGACGATCTAGGATTTGTCGTCGTTCATCGATTTGCCTTGTTTTCCTTTTTTGATTTCTATTTTTTTTCCTTTTCTCTTTTATTTGTTGTCTTTTGTTTTGATTGTTGTTAGGCCGTGCTTGTTATGTTCAATTAGTTCAATTCAAATAGGTCAAACCACTGACTTGGAATCAATATCTTAGGGTTTGATTGTTTGGTTTCAATTGCTTAATGGTCAACTAATTTGCTAAAAGTTTGATTGATTAGTATGTGTTCATTGCAGTATGTTTAGTTTAGCTTCATTTATTCTTAGTTAAATTTGATAAATTATCATTTGAATTGATTGTTTAAGGATGTATTAACAATCGATTATTAGTGTATGCTTTCATATGTTTAGAATGTTCAAAATTCTATGATTAGACCAACGTTTTAAAAAAAGGGCATAGCAATTAGCTTCAACTAGTTTAAAAAATAATCTTAATTAGTTAACTACATTAGTTTAATCACCTAAAATAGGTTAAAGTTTGAATACTGCTTGTTGTGCTGTGATTTTACTAAAATACTAGGGGGACTCAAAGAAATGAGAAAATTAGGGGATCTTGGGTAATATTTCAAGAAATTTCTAGATCAGGGACTAAAATGCAAAAGCATAATTGAATTAAGTCAGATTTTAGGTAATGAGTGAATTTTTAGAAGTTAAAAGAGTGGGAAAATAGAAGAAACTACTAGAAAATGTACAGCTGTCCCAGCATTGTTAGAGAAAGATGCTGAAATATGGATAAGAGGGACAACTGAACCAAGGTTGTTAAAAAAGGACTGTACTATCTGACATTTTTGAAATTTAGGGTAGAATATTCCTTATTATTCTTATCCTTACACAACCTATATAAGGGATAGGCCCTCACTCATTGAAAATGAAGGATCAGGATCAACATATTCACTCTAAAAAATAGGTGTAGACATCATCACTCAGATTTTCTCTAGGGAAAAAGATTTTTCATACACAAAAGAAGAGTTTCTGAAACTCAGAATGTCTTTCTCAGTTTACACTAATTTCTGAATTGAGAATTTTTGGAAACTTGAGAAATCTTCTCTTATGTGGCAAGAAGTTTGGCTTTAGAGTCTTTTTTTGTTTTTTGGTTTTGGGTTTTTACTGTCGGATTTCTAGGCTGAAAGTCGAGGCTATTATCTCTGTTCTTGCTGTTGTCATACTGTTGCTGCTAGCTGTTGCTGTGTTATATGCTTGGTTAAGCTGCAGATTTCTCTATTCTTGACCTTTATTTGGTCTTTCTCTTTTGCTGTTTTTCTCTACTCTTAGGTATGTAACTATATTCTTACATTGAGTGGAATTTTCTTGCTTAATCCTTGTCTAAAATCTTCTTGTGCTCAATTTCAGATTTTAGTTACATATGTTCATATCTGTTTTCATCGGTCATCCTAGACCAAAGTTTTGACTGTTTTCCATGTTTGTACGAGCATGCTGTTTGGATTTGTTCAGAATGAGTTTATGCCTAATTTCTTATTTTTGGTTGTTATTGACTAAAATCTAGAATGAATGGAAATATAGGGATTAGCCTTCTGTAAACTCATATCTATATTAAAAGTTGTGATATGTAGATTTATTATTCACCTGAACTATTTGCACCAGTCAGTTAATTAGCTCCAGTAGCCACTTTAGAAGATGATGAAGCTATTCTCATTAATTTTGAAGTTTAGAGTAGACTTATTCATTTACTGTATATGATTTTGGATAATACATGAGAACTGAAGATTTTTACAGTTTTGGCTTTAACGTTTTCCCCTTTGTTTAGCTTGAGTCTTGTTTTAAGTGATTAGTATAGTGCTATGGAATTAGATTTGATGTTGATGGTGTTTAAGCATGATGTTAGGCTAGAATAGTCATGATATTCATAGTTCTGGGCTGGATTATTGCAAGGAGCTTTGTTTCATTTTTTGGGCCCTATGTTAAATAGGACAAATTTTTAGATTGGCTGGTAATCTCACTGATAGGACCCCAAAGATATCTGAGAGAATGGGTCTTATTGGGACCATCATTCGCGGCCCAGATCTCTAAGACCATAAACATCACACACATGGCGCTTGCAATTCTACTTGTAGCCCAATCTTATATAAGTAGATAATATCTAGTCGTAATTCACTAGTATTATTAACTCAAATTTAAGTGCAATAATTTTATTGTGTGATTTTATTTCTCATATGAACTAATTTGAAATGGGATAGTATATGCTGCGTTTCTTATTTCTGAAAATCGTGACTAGCCCAGTTTACTTAAAATGTGACCGGGCCAGATTGGTAAACCACTTAATCAGCCCACGCTCTCATTTGGGTCTATAACGATTAGTTGCTAGGGTACCCTAGCTAAGCATCTTGTAGTCCAAATGCTTCCATGACCTGCGCATTAATCATAAAAATTATTTAGGAAGACAACTTCTAAAAAATAATAAAAATGCTTTAGGCCGGTTTCAGCTAGTTATTATCACGAATGCTCAATTGACATACTTAAGATTTCCAAAGAATTTAAAATCAAAGTATACGTTCGCGTAACTTTGAACGAAATAATACTTTTAGTAACAAAATTTTTAATTGTGTACACATTCGCGTGACACAAATAATTTTCAAAAATGAACATTCGTAGAAATGCCTTTAGGAGCAGACTTTAAATCATCATCATAATCACGTACACGTTCGCGTGACGTAATCTCAATTCTAAAAAAAAATAAAAAAATAAAACCAAAATAAGCGCTTGCGCGACCTTTGATTATTTTTCTTAAATAAATTCAAGTGTCATGAATCGTGTACACGTACGCGTGACATGATTTTTGACACATCAATTTTTAAACGGGTATACGCATACGTAACCCGACTTAAGATAATACAAATGAGTAATAAAAGCGGTAAAAATATAAGATGCACATAGGTATAAAAATCAGTAATTAAAAAATTTAGGCCAAGTTTAATCATTAAGTGACAGTGCTAGAACCACGGAATTCGGGAGTGCCTAATACCTTCTCCCGGGTTAACATAATTCCTTACCGGATTTCTGGATCGCAGACATTTTTTAAACAGAGTCAAAAACTTCCTCGATTTGGGATATTAAAATAAATGGTGTCCCGGAACACCATAAAAATTCGGGTGGCAACTCTGAAAATTAAATAAATAATCCCATATCGATTAATGTCACTTGAAATGGAAAAACTCTCATAACCCCACCCTTATCGGGAAAAAGGATGTGTGACAGCTCTGGCGGCTCTGCTGGGGAAACGAACCCAGAATCTCTGGTTCAGAATTTAAGAATTCGAGCTTTAATATGATTTTACTTGGTTTGTTTAAATTGTTGATATTATTCTCCTTCTGTGCCTAATGTGCTAAATGTCATTTATTTACCGCTTTGATATTTATTTGAACTGTATTTAAACTGTCTTCTTACGCATACCTCCTGAGTCTTCTAAAAATTGGTGCACACGTTCGCGTGGCCCGCCTTTCTGTTAGAGGTCATACCAAGTAATAACGGGGATGGATCAACCACTAGGCCGGAGCAAAAATATCATTCTTTTAGATCCGAACAAGCCTTTCGTGCTACCGGTACGTCGCTCCCACCTCGGCTCGGGTAAGCTAGGTCTAGAACAAAGCCCCAGGTTTAAACCTAGAATGACAAAACCTCATGTCAGATCCCTAGTAGGAACGCTTATTTGCATCATGTGCATATTTTACTTAGGGGACTCAACACAGGGGTTGGGTCCGTCTAGGACAGGTGTACCCGAAAACAAAAAGATCATCCTGATGCATCTTACCTACTATGTGTACATTATTTGTTTTGTCTTGTTTGTTGACCGGATAAAAAAGAAAATAACAGAAAAACCAAGAGCAAGGGAGGATAGAAAATTTACCAGTTTTGAAAACCCTGATATTTGAAAAATACCTTGAAACTCTATCAAAATTTTTCAAAAGAAAAAAAAAGAGAGAAAAAGAATTTCAAAATAAGTGAAAATGAGTCAACATCATATTTTTCAAGTTGTGTCAATACTGACCGAACTACGTGGGTCTGATTCTCACCGGATGTGAGATACGTAGGCAAACCTTATAGGTGCCGACCCCACTTTTCAAAAATAAACAAAATATGTCCATTAGTCAAAATGAAACCGATCCAGCTTCAGTTAAGTCTTGTATTGTTCTTGCCAGAATAGCCTTAGAGCATTTTACATTGTCGAAGCGCTATTTTCATTAAAGAACGGACGTGTCTGTCACTTTTCCTTGAAAAGTACCCTGCTTCGGCCTCAAAACTTTACTCAAGAAGTAAGAAGGGGCCACTTTTGCAAAAATGGCCATTTTGGTCAATATTGCGCAAATAGCCACTTTTGGGAGAGGTCTTTTGAAAAACTAAAATTGGTATTTGTAAAGAGAATTTGTTGGTCTTCTCTTCCAAAATTAAAAGCAATCCTGACCTTACCTGTCCACAGGTGCAAAATGAGTACTGCCCAGACTCCGCAACTAAATATCGTAGAGGAAGCTCCCCTACAACTCCGAATGTGGTGGCATGACCTAGACGAGGAGGGTAAAGAATGAGTAAGTGAGTAATTGGGGGCTCTCGTTTACATCATGAAGGTGAAACCAAAAAATGACTTAATCAAGGCTTTAGTAACTTTCTGGGATCCAGTTCATGATGTATTCTGTTTCTCAGATTTCGAGCTCACTCCTACCCTAGAAGAAATAGCAGGGTATACGAGTTTTGGACGGAATTTAAGGAAACAACAACTCATCTTCCCCAGGCCCATGTCAGTACGCCGTTTCTTTGATTTCCTATCCATCAGAAAACAACTTAGAAAGAGCCGAGTGGTTGATGGCTGTTGCTCGTTCTATTTTTTGTACTCTAGATATGGCTTTCCAGACAGGTTCGAAACACATGAAAATGAGCTAAAAAAAAAAAAAAAGACAAGGATACCTGGAGAATTCACCGCCGGATAGCCTTCATAGTGGCTCCTGGGTGTAATGGTCTTTCCAAATGCAAATGGGACTATTGATGTTCGTGTGGCTAGAATTGCCCAAGTTTTGACTGAGAAAAAGGATCACACTTTTTCTCCGCTCATACTGTCTGATATTTACCGGGCTTTAACGTAGTGCAAGTCGAGGGAAACATTCTTCAAAAGTGCAACATTATTCTCCATATGTGGCTAATCGAACACCTTCGTCATCACTCAAAATTCAGGAGCTATGGTCCTGACAAAACCAATTTCATCGAAAGCTATGAAGAAAGAGTAAAATATTACAATTCCCCGAAGGGAGTTGAAGCTTGGATCGACCATCTGAAAACTTTACGGGCAAATCAGATAGAATGGACCCTGGGATGGCTGCCTGTCAGAGAGGTCATACACTTGTCGGCTACAAGAAATCATTTGCTGTTAATGGGCCTGAAAAGTGTCAACCCTATACACCCCAAAGGGTTTTGAGGTAGTTGGGTCGGTATCAAATAATACCGGAGGATGAAGACTCGAGTACCCAGGTTATTGAATTTCACCCTGAAGCTCCATTACCTGAAGCCTTGATTCAACAAAATTGGAATGGATGTGGGTATTTGAAAGAAGATACGCAAGTGCCTGACCTTGCCAAAGGTGAAGTAGATCCGGGTTATGCAGCGTGGTTTGAAAAAAGAAATTGCATTAATGAAGAACCAGAACCCGAGCCGGAAAGGCCTTCCAAAAGGCCTCATGTTCAAGCTTTCGATGATAAGGTTCAAGAAAGGTTAGCTTGGGGAGAAAAGGAAAGGGAGTATCAGGCCACCATCCATGCTCTGAAAGAGAAATTGAGGAACCTTGAATTTGACAATGGGTTACAAGCACAGGTAGTTGAAGGCGAAAAAAGACAGTTAACCAGAGAGAACGAGGTGCTCCGTTCCCAACTCCGGAGTTTGAAATTAGCCACCGAAACACCGGTGAGAAGTGAAAGGGATGAATTCAGCAACCTTAGGATGAAGGTTCATGAGTATGCGTTTGATTTGACTAAAGCTTAAAAGGACCTGCTAGATGCCCAAACCAAGTCAGCAAAGGGGGCAGAAGAACATGCTCATCATTAGAGACAGAAATATGGCAAAGAAATTGCAATCTTAAAGGAAAAATTATTTGCCATGGGAAATGAAATGGTCCAACAGACCAAAGATTTTAAAACAGAAAGGGAGCACTGTTATGCACGAATTTGCCAATTGTAAGGAACAGTGCAACAACTACAGGACCAAAACAATGCAAATTCCCAAGTGTTGGAAGCCCGAGCACAACAAATAAGGTGCCTGCTTTAGGAGAAAGGGGTCATCAGGAACATGATCAAAGAAATAGCTGACTACATTGTGCAGAAATGTCACGAATGCGAGAGCATGCCTACCTCCATATTTTTTACCTCTATGATGACTTTCGTCCACCAGGTGATGGGTGATTTGGACCTACTTCAGGGAGACATTGCACATAGGCCTACACAGAGACCATCCAATGCATTACAGGCCCCGAGAAGACAAGCAGAAGCCCTCCTTTACCTTTGATGATTTAGTTTTCGAGTTTGTATTTTATTGCTTTCTAGAAAGTTAAGTTGTTTTGTCTTTTGTCCGTTGTTTGTACTGTCTCTTTTTATGGTTGTCAGTACTTTAAAAAAAAAGAGTTATCTTTAGTAATGAAAATTGCACTTTGTTACTATGTATCTATTTCTTGAACTACGTGATGATCTGATTCATGTGGCGTCATGATACGTAGGCAATCCACATAGGATTCGATCATAACCCTAAAAGAAAATAATCAAGAAAGAAAAGAGTGAAACATTAAAGCCGGGATGAAACACACAGCCATCGCAAACATTTTAGAAAATGTTTGACTACTTAGGTGCATTGAATCCCAACATGTGATTCCCTATATGTTAATATCTCAAACTAAACCGTTTGCTGTATACTCTCAAAAGGTTCTTACTTTTAAGGTGGTTGGTTTTTGCGGTGGTATTCTAGCGACACACCACTATTTTATAAGGTCCAAAGAAAGTGTTGCAATGACATCTGAAAGTCATCTTCTATTGTCGGACCTGAGGATAGCCTCACATCGGTTATCCCACAGTCCGAATCAGCAGTTGCCGAAGAGAATAGGAGGATGAGATGCCGCATGTTAGAAATGTGGGATACTTGGTCTAATGGCAGGGAGTCGCCTAGTGCTATCCCTGGTTTCCCTAAGTTGATCCCAAGAACAGGAGGGACCACTAATGTTCCAATTTCAGCACCTAACCCGTTCATACCATTTGGGTTCCCTACTATGACATCAAACTTCACAGGAATGCCTTATGAGGTCTGCCCCCAGGCACCATCTTCTGGAATACCATCTGTTGTATTCACCACACTGCCAGCTGCCGGTATGGCATAGCCAACATTGCCACGACAGAGCTTTGAGCCATAAAATTTCACTTTTCAAGCTCCCCAATTCCAGCTGGATACTACCCGAGTCACTCCGAACTCTTATCCGCAACATCCACAATATGAATCTCCTATGGCACAGAATCTTAAGAAATCCCGAACAAGAGGAGATGACGCAAAAAATGAAAAGTCTTGAGCAAAGCTTGAAAAACATACAGGGCCTGAGTCGCCAAAAGAGCGTATCTTACGCTGACCTGTGCATGTTTCCTCATGTGCATCTGCCCGTGGGTTTCAAAACCAAAATTTGAAAAGTATGATGGGCATGGAGACCTGATCGTCCATTTGAAATGATATTGCAGTCAATTGAGAGGGGCAGGGGGAAAAGAAGAGTTGTTGATGGAATACTTTGGAGAAAGCCTTGCTGGAATCGCCTCGAAATGGTATATAGATCAAGACATATCCTGTTGGCACATATGGGATGATCTAGCTCGAGACTTTGAGAGACAGTTTCAATACAATGTGTACATAGCTCCAGACAGAAATTCTCTGTCCAACCTCAAGAAGAAGGCTTCCTAGAATACGCCATCAAATGGCGTGAACAAGCATCCAGAGTAAAACCTCCTATGGATGAGACCGAAATGGTCAGTGTTTTCCTGTAGGCCCAAGAGGCCGATTACTTTCAAAATATGATGTCTGCCATGGGCAAACCGTTCACGGAGGCCATCAAAATTGGTGAAATGGTAGAAAATGGCTTAAAAATGGGCCGTATCTTGAGTCAATCAGCCCTGAGAGCCACATCCCAAGCCATTCAGAGCGGCTCGGGAGGCCTAGCAAGTAGGAAGAAGAAAGAAGAGGGAGCCATGATGGCATCAAGCCTAAGAAGTTCTCGATGACCTCGGGACTATCCATGCCCATCTCCCAGGGCTTCACAACATTATTTTCCTCATCAAGATGCAGCCTATGCTATACCTCCCCATCCCTACACAGTAATGAATGCTCAGTCGTACACACGACCAAAACAACAATACAATCAGAACATAGCTCAACTTCCCAGAAATAACCATCCTAACCAAGCTCCATATAATCCACTTCCTCCCCAGAACAACTACCAATACAATACCCATCCCCGTGAACCACCCAGAAGAACCAACTTCACGCCTATTGGTGAGTCATACTCTAGACTCTTTCAAAAATTGGTTCAGATGGGTCTTTTGCAGCCCATGCCTCCAAACAGGCAGAATCTAGAGTCTCCATCATACAGGCCGGGGACCAGGTGTTCCTATCATTCTAGGGTAGAAGGGCATGACACCGAGGATTGCTGGTCTCTCAAAAGAGCAGTTGAAAACCTAATTGAACAAAAGAAGGTAGTTATGTGGGATGAGGAAGTCCCCAATGTAACCAATAACCCATTACTAGCCCACAAAAACGGGCCCGTCATCGGGATGATTTGTGAAGATAAGGAGTTTGACCCTGCTTTGAAAGACATTATTGCCATCGCTGATACAGAAAAGAAACCTAAGATAGCGGCAAAACCGGTCGAGGATGAAAAGAAAACAAAGCCTACCACCCAGAATGAAGAAAAGTCTAAGAAAGTAGAGAGAGAAGTACCACCAACCAAAGAAGTCGTCCTCTACGTCCCAAGAGCTCCCAGAAATAGGCAGCTCATGTTGAGCCCTCCAAAGAGTTTGAAGCTAAGATCAAATTTGCCAAGAATGTATGTACCAGAGGGGACGTATGTGGAAAAAGGGCCAGTCATCTCACCAAAGCTGGATGAGCCTCTGATCATCAGTCGCAGGCCACAAATTCCAATAAAAGATACCACTGCCATCCCCTGGAACTATAATCAGACGCTGGTCACCTATAAAAGGAAGGAAGTCAGAGAGAAAGTGAATGAAACAAACCCATCTGGGAAGCATCATGACCCAGAAGAGTTGAACAAAGCTAAACAGAAACGTTTCCCCCTCAAACAACCTGTTACTGCCAAAGAAGTCGAGGAATTCTTCCGAAAAATGAAAACATCGGAGTATGCTGTGATTGATGAAATCAGAAAGGCTCCTACCCAGGTTTCACTCTTGTCTCTGTTGTTGAGCTAAAGCGATCACCAAAAGGTACTTCTAAAGACGCTAAATGAGGCGCATGTACCAATCGAGACTACGGTTGAACAACTGGAAAGAATGGAAGAGCGGTTCTTCGAAGTCAACAAAATCTCTTTTAGACGAAATGACTTACCTCCCGAAGGAGCTGCCCATAACAAGTCCTTGCACTTAACAGTCAAGTGTGAGGGGTATTATATGAAAAGGGTTATGCTGGACGGCGGATCCAGGGTGGATATTTTCCCTTTGTCAACATTGTAAAGAATGGAAATTGGGACTGAAAGGATCAAGCCGAATAATGTTTGTGTCCAGGCTTTCAACGGCGTCAAAAGGGATACTATAGGAGAAATTGATTTAATCCTAACCATTGGCCCTGTGGATTTCGAAATAACGTTCCAAGTTCTGGACATGGACACTTCCTATAACTTTCTACTAGGAAGGCCCTGAATCCATGCTGCGGGAGCCGTACCCTCTACTCTCCATCAAATGGTGAAGTTCGAATTTGAGAACCAAGAGATAGTTGTCCATGGAGAATATGAACAGTCAATCTATAGGGACCTGTCGGTCCCCTGTCTTGAGGCAAGAGAAGGAAGGAACACATTGTTTACCAAGCTTTCAAAATTGTGCTTGCTGATCAGTGCGAGGAAGGAACTCCATGCCCTCAACCCTGTTTGTCGAGTGCATCAATCATGGTCGCTGGCGAAATGATCAAACACAGATACAAGGCCGGGAAAGGGCTTGGGGCATCTTTACAGGGCATCACAGAACCCTTTACGTTGCTTGGCAACAAGAAATTCTTTGGCATAGGTTTTCAAGCTACCAACGCCGATGATGAATGAGCTGAAAAACATAAGTGAGATGGGTGGGCTTTGCCTCATCCAATTCCTCACCTCGCCAAATCATATTGTAAGCCAAAGTACATAGAAGAGGAAGAAGAGGTCTTTACGCCCGAGGAAATTGAGGATATGTGTGAAGTAATGAGGCAAATGCTCTATGAAGTCCACATGGTTCAGCCGGGTGAAGGCTCGAGCGCCGTTGAGGTGAAATACATAGGACCAAATGCCAAATTGCAAAATTGGAAAGCTACTCCCTTCCCAGTCAATCGGGAATCTTGGTAGTTCATGTTTTCCATCCTCTCTACACTCCGAGTTATTTCAGGGTGTAACTCGAGTGTTTTTAATTTTATTGTCTTTTAAATTCTGATGTAAAACCCTACTCTTCAAATTCAATGAAATGAAATCAATATTTCATCGTCTATGGATCTTCTTGTGTTATCCTTTCTGATTTTGTTATTTTTTCTTATTTTTCAGTCATAATAATGTGGCTTTAAATAACATGACATGCTTGCGAACTTCATGCCTAGATCCTAAAACGCCATCTAATTGTGAAATAATGAATCAAGAGCTCGAATATGATGAAGATGAGTTAGAGAAATAAATCAAGAATTGGAACAATTTGAGAACAAGCCTAAGCCAAACCTAAATGAAACCGAGCCAATCAATTTGGGCAATTCGGAAGAGGTCAGGGAGACCATAAGCATTCACACAGAAGGAAAAACTAGAGATGCATTGATCCAACTCTTGTTCGAATTTAAAGATGTGTTTGCATGGTCTTACGATGATATTCCAGAATTAAGTGTCGATTTAGTGGTACACAAATTGCCAACTCATCCCGATTATCCGCCTGTCAACAAAAGTAAAGAAAATTCAAAACAAACATCATCGATAAAATTAAAGAAGAGGTTACCAAACATATAAAAGCCGGTGTAATCCGAGTATTCAGATACACTACGTGGCTAGCCAACGTAGTCCCAGTACCAAAAAAGGATGGGAAGATCCGAGTATGTGTTGATTACAGGGATTTGAACAGAGCGAGCCCCAAGGACAACTTCCCGTTACCAAACATCCACATCCTCGACGACAACTGTGGCAAACATGAGGTACAGTCTTTTGTGGATTGTTATGATGGGTATCATCAAGTCCTGATGCATGAAGAAGATGCTGAAAATACAGCTTTCACCACACCATGGGGAACCTATTATTACAGGGTCATGCCATTCGGTTTGAAAAACGCCGGGGCAACTTACAAGAGAGCTATGACTGCCATCTTCCATGACATGATGCACTAAGAAATTGAGGTGTATGTTGATGATGTAATTATTAAGTCTAGGACCCAAGAAGGCCATGTCCAAGATTTGAGAAAATTCTTTGAGCGGCTGCGCAGATATGACTTGAAATTGAACCCTGCTAAATGTGCATTTGGGGTCCCATCTGGGAAGATCTTGGGGTTTATAGTCAGCTGAAGGGGTATTGAGTTAGATCCAACAAAGATAAAATCTATCCGAGATCTGCCACCTCCGAAAACCAAGAAAGAAGTCATGAGCTTACTGGGAAGATTAAACTGCATTAGCCGGTTCATTGCACAGCTTACAACCACCTGTGAGCCCATATTTAAGCTGCTAAAGAAATATGCGGTGATTAAATGGACAGATGAATGCCAAGAAGCTTTTTACAAAATCAAAGAATATTTGTCAAACCTGCCAGTGTTGGTCCCACCTGAGCCCGGGAGACCTTTGTTCTTGTACCTAACCGTCTTGGAGGACTCTTTTGGATGTTTCCTCGAGCAACATGATGCAACCGAAAATAAGGAGCAAGCCATATATTATCTGAGCAAGAAATTCACTGGGTATGAAGACAAATACACTCTGCTGGAGAGAACTTGTTGTTCCTTAACTTGGGTCGCTCAAAAGCTCAGACATTATTTGCTAGCTTATACCACATATCTCATAACTCGGTTGGACCCTCTGAAGTGCATATTCCAAAATTGATGCGCACAGGAAGTCTAGGAAAGTGGAAAATCCTGCTCACGGAGTTCGACATTGTCTATGTCACCCGCATGGCCATGAAAGCCCAAGCCTTGGCCGATCATTTGGCAGAAAACCCGGTTGATGATGAATACCAACCTTTAAGCACTTATTTCCCGGATGAGGAAGTAAATTCAGTTGAAGTAATTCCAGAAGACACCAACACTTGGAAAATGTTCTTTGATGGAGCGGTAAATGCAAATGGTGTTGGGATTGGGGCAATGTTGATTTCGCCCACAGGACAACACTATCCAGCCATCGGCCGTCTTCGTTTCTTATGTACAAATAACACTGCTGAATACGAAGCTTGCATAATGGGCACGAACATGGCAATTGATATGGATCTAGAAGAATTGTTAATCATGGGGGACTCTGACTTGATCATTAACAAGCACAACGTGAATGGGAAACTCGAGATATCAAGCATCTTCCATATAGACAACATGTGGAAGATCTCAGCAAGCGATTCAAATTCGTCGAATTCAAGTATATTCCTCGATTCCACAATGAGTTAGCTGATGCATTAGCTACCTTAGCTGCAATGCTGCCATATCCAGGAAATGTCCACATTGACTCGTTGGAGATTCAAATCCGAGAAAGACATGGTTATTGCAACACGATTGAAATGGAACCCGATGCTCAGCCATGGTATCATGATATTATAAGATTCTTGAAGACAAAAGAATACCCGAAGTAGGCTAGTGGAGACCAAAAGAGAACCATTAGAAGGCTCGCCAACAATTTCTTCTTAAGCGGAGAAGTGTTGTATAAAAGAACTCCAGATTTGAACCTGTTAAGGTGTGTGGACGCCAAAGAATCTAAAAATATTATGAACGGAGTGCATTAAGGAGTATGTGGTCCCCATATGAACGCATACGTCCTTGCAAAGAAAATCCTGCGGGCGGGATATTATTGGATGACCATGGAAAAGGATTGTTTCAGTTTTGTCTGGAAATTCCATCAGTGTCAGATACACAGCGACCTGATTCATGCACCGCCCTCAGAGTTGCATCCTATGTCAGCACCTTGGCCGTTTGTTGCTTGGGGAATGGATGTCATTGGGCCAATCGAGACAAAAGCTTCAAATGGACACAGATTTATCTTGGTTTCCATCGACTATTTCACAAAATGGATCGAAGCAGTCACTTTCAGAGCCGTCACTAAAAAAGCAGTGGTGGACTTCGTGCATTCCAACATTATCTGTCGTTTTGATATCCCAAAAACTATCATTACTGACAACGCTGCAAATCTAAGCAGTCATTTGATGCGGGAGGTGTGTGAACAGTTTAAAATCACACACCGTAATTCCACCCCTTACCGACCCAAAGCCAATGGCACTGTTGAAGCAGCAAATAAAAACATCAAGAAAATCCTTAGAAAAATGATTCAAAGTTCTAGGCAATGGCACGAGAAGTTGCCTTTCGCATTATTGGGATATCGCACGACCGTGCGCACATCAGTTCGGGCCACTCCTTATTTATTGGTTTATGCCACTAAAGCCGTAATACCTGCAGAAGTTGGAATTCCCTCTCTTCGGATAATTGTTGAAGCTGAAATTGAGGATGATAAATGGGTCAAAACCCGACTGGAACAATTAACCATGACTGATGAGAAAAGGATGGCCGCAGTTTGCCACGGGTAGTTGTACCAACAAAGAATGGCCCGCGCCTATAACAAGAAAGTTCGGCATAGGAATTTCGAAGTGGGGCAACTCGTCCTAAGATGTATCCTCCCTCATAATGAAGAGGCGAAAAGAAAATTTTCCCAAAATTGGAAAGGTCTATACATTATAAGGAAATTTCTACTAAAAGGGGCATTATGCTTAGGAGACATTGAAGGAAATGACCCCGAAACGACTGTCAATGAAGGTGCAGTCAAAAGGTATTATGTTTGAACTTTTCGCGGTTTTGACGCTCTCCGATTGAAATGACGAAGGCTTTCATTCTCGCTACCCCAAACATTATCAAATTTTGTAAACCCTTTTGAGCCGTCTATTCTTCTTTCATCACCCTTCTTGGAAAAAAAAAAGAAAAAGAAAAATCACAATCAAAAATCAAAACAAAAAACAAAAATGTTTCCCTGAACTACGTTCGACTTGATTCCCAAAGGAAACGTAGGCAGCCTCTCCCTGGGGTTCAGTCACACCAAAATAAAACTCTACATTTTCCCCAAGAGTTTAAGCTGGGGCAAGTGTTACGATATGTTCGGCAATGTTTCGCCCGAAAGGTTCCAAAGTTGTAATTCGATACGAATTCCTTTTACCCCATATCCTGTTCAAGTCCTTCCGATCGATCAGCAAAGATGTCCAAAATTGGAGGATACAGTTATTTGGATCTGATATAAGCAAATGAAAGAAATTAAAATGAGAGAGTCTTATCGGTGAAATCCCACACGGGCACCGTGAGGTGATGGTAAGTAGAGAAATTGAAAATGAGGGAGTCTTATTGGTGAAAACCCACACGGGCACCGTAAGGCGACGATGAGCAAAGAAATTGAAAATGAGAGAGTCTTGTTAGTGAAAACTCACAAAGAGCACTACAGGGCGATGGCGAGAAGAGAAATGAGAGAGATTGGTCGGTGAAAACCCGAAAAGGGCACCACTGATCGAAAGGATAATGGGTCACTGACACAGACACGGTCCGGGGAAAGGTTTCTCGATCTCGGAATAATAGTTGTGATGAATTTCTAAGAGTCGGACGGTTTACATGGATCAGACATCCATTCCAAGAGGCATTTCATGTTCATTGGGGGCCGCATGCACTCCAGATAAGTCCTTCTTGCATTCCTCCGAAAGGGATATTTCTTGTCTAAAGTCATTTTTTCCGTTCCATTGTTATTTTCTTTCAATCCCTTTCAATCTAATTCTGTTTCTAAAAGTAAGGCAAAGAAAGGATGGCAAAACTGATTTATAGGGCTCTCATTTGACACGGGCTAATATGCAAAAGGAACCTAGCCTCATCAGGGGCATCGAGTCGATCTTGACTGGTCGCAAAGACCGATGCTTCAAACTCAAAACCCTCGAAAGGAGAAAATCAAATTAAAATGCCTACAAAGGCAAAGGAAGTTGAAAGATCGAGTCCCACATGGCTAACCATCTCGGAAAAAGTTTGAAAAGCCGAAGTACTCCAAATGCTTTAAAGTTGAAATGAAAAGCCAATGAAGGTGAAATAGAGTCGGAAAAGTTAAGTCCTACGCGACTAGCCATTACAGCAAAGTTCGAGGAGCCAAAACCTCACCAATGCTCCGAAGTCCAAAAGGAAAACAAGTCAAAAATGAAAGATCTACAAAGGCAAACAAAGTCAGAATGTTGGGTCCCACGTGACCAATCGCCATAGTAAAATCCAGAAAGTCAAGATCCTCGGGATTAAAGATGAAACTCAATCCCAGCAAGCAGTTGAGATCATCGTCAAAAATGGGCCGAGATTAAGCAAGTTAAAATAATCAAGGCCAAACTAACCACCATTTCAAACTGACAAATTTTTCTTTGTTTGAAAAATAGGAAACAGGTGCAACCCGAAAGCAACCTTGCAAGAAGCAGGTGCAAGCAAAAGAAGATGCGTAAGGGCTAGAAGTAGCTCTGCAGCGAAAATTCCAAAAAAAGGGAAGTAACCTCTAAAAATTCTTTCCCGCATTTACTCGTTCTCTAAAAATAAAAGAGAAGAAGAAGAAGAAGAAGAAGAAGAAGAAGAAGAAGAAGAAGAAGAAGAAGAAGAAGAAGAAGAAGAAGAAGAAAAAGAAGAAATGATGTTGAAAACAGTTTAAACCTAAGGTAGTATAGGACCTCCAATCCCTAGCTACACCTTTTCCAACCTAGGATATACCATTCCTTAGTTGATGCCAACATAGGGTCCCAATCCCTAGTTGATGCCGACATAACCCGATGATTTTTCCAACTTAGGATCCCAATCCCTAGTTGATGCCGGCATAGACTGATGATTCTTCCAACATAGGGTCCCACTCCCTAGTAGACATTAGCATAACTTGGTGATCTTTTTCTGGCAACAACATAACCTTTTGATCCTTCCCAGACACCGGCATAACCCGATGGTATCTTTTCCTGGCAACAACATAACCTATTGACCTTTTCAGACACCAGCATAACCTGGTAATTTTTTCTTGAGATCCTTCCCAGACACCGGCATAACCGAGTGGTCTCTTTCCTGGCAACAACATAACCTGTTGACCTTTCCAGACACCAGCATAACCTGGTAATTTTTTCCTGACAACAGCATAACCTGTTGACCTTTTCCCAAACACCGGCATAACTTGGTGGTCATTTTTCCTGGCAACAACCTAACCTGTTGACCTTTCCAGACACCAGCATAACCTGGTAATTTTTTCCTGACAACAACATAACCTGTTGACCTTTTCCCAGACACCGGCATAACCCGACGGTCTCTTTTCCTGGAAACAACATAACTTGTTGACCTTTGCAGACACCAGCATAACTTGGTAATTTTTTTCCTGACAACAACATAACCTGTTGACCTTTTCCAAACACCGACATAACTCGGTGGTCTCTTTTCCTGGCAACAGCATAACCTGTTGACCTTTCCAGACACCAGCATAACCTGGTAATCGTTTCTTGACAACAACATAACCTGTTGACCTTTTCCAAAAACCGACATAACTCGGTGGTCTCTTTTCCTGGCAACAGCATAACCTGTTGACCTTTCCAGACACCAGCATAACCTGGTAATCGTTTCTTGACAACAACATAACCTGTTGACCTTTTCCAAACACCGACATAACCTGGTGATGTCTTTTCCTTTCAAGACACCAGCATAACTTGGTGATCTTTTCTTGACAACAGCATAACCTGTTGGTCTTCTCCCAACACTGGCATAACCTGGTGATCTTTTCTTGGAACCAGCATAACCTGTTGATCTTTTCCCTACACAGGCATAACCTGGTGATCTTTTTTTGGCAACAACATAACCTGTTGATCTTTTCTCAACACCAGCATAACCTGGTGATCTTCTCTTGGAAACGGCATAACCTATTGATCCTTCCCAGACGCCGGTATAATCTGGTGATACTTTCCTAACAACAACATAACCTGTTGATTTCTTCCCGGCACCAGCATAACCTGGTGATCTTTTTCTGTCAGCAGCATAACCTATTAATTTTCTCCTGACCCCGACATAACCTGGCGATCTTTCTGACGATGGTATAACCTGCCGATATTGTCAACATAGGGTCTCCAATCCCTAGTTGATGTCACTTTTAAGCATATGGTATCCAACCCCAGTCTACATTCACTCCGGGTGCACCATTCCCAACTTTTCATCGCTTTCAATAATAAAGTAGTATAGATTTCATTACAATAACTCACGAAATTTTTCCTAGTGAAAATTGGGGTAGAAAATTTCGTTCGTTTGTTTTGATTTTGAGACTATTATACCTTAAGACACTGGGTTCAAGATGACCAAAAGAAGAAGTTTTAATCCAGAATAAAGGAAGAAAAGAGAAAGCTCAACCCAAAGCACAAAAGTGGAGACAGTGTGGACTGCTCAGGACGAGATTGAAGTCATCGGTTCTGTAGGTCCCATCTTGATCTGAAAGACGAGAAGATTAGACCAGCACCTGCGGCTAACAAACATCAAGATCCAGGTCAGAGTCGGCAAAAGAACTAGCCAAGACTCAAGACCAAGCTTTAAAGTATACAGATAGGGATCTTGTAACTAGTAGCTGATAGGCTTAGTTAGTCCTTTTGTTTTTGTTACTTTGGTGTGATAAGGAGCTCAGCAGCAGTAACAACAGAAACAACCGCAGTGAAATCACAGTTACCCGGTAGTCCCAGCTACCAAAACTTCCAGAACTACACTGACCTGATTTCTTTATAGCCAAGGATATGTAGGCAACCTTGAAGCAAGGTTCGGTCAAACTTTTTCAAAAAAGCCTCGCATGGAGTATTTGAACGGGTAAAAGTTGTTCATAACTGCTCACTTTGTCTTTGCCCGAAAACTCTTCGTATTTCCGAGCAAAGAGGGGCAGGTGTGAGCATGTAATTTTTAACCTACCATATACTCCTACAAAATTCAATAAATAAATTAGTTTTATAAATTTTTGTCGAATTTCAGTGTTATTTGTGAATTATTTTTGTATTGCATAATCATAATTTATCTTTTAAAATTTATAAATAATTTAAAATTGCATAATTAGGTGCCTAACCTCAATCATTTTATTAGAAAATTACAAAATTTATCCTTCAAATAATTACAAGTGTTAATTGATAATTCCACTTTTTAATTCACTCATTAATTAATTTTTTCTTTGGAATTAGATAAAAACTAGAATTAGAACTAATTGATATATTTTTATAATTGATTGAAATAAATAACGATAAAATATTGATTATTTGGCATAATAAAGGTTTTAATGATTGATTGCATAATTTAATCATTTATTCTAAGAAAATTGTAAAATTTGTTCTTTAAATAACTATGGGTATTAAACTAATGGTTTTAATTTTAATTAACTCATCAATTAACTTATAATTAGACAAAACTAGGTTAAAACTATCACTACTTTTTAAAGTTTAATTTGAATTAATGGATTAATTAACTTAAGTTTGCTAAAAGGGGGTTTAAAAATCATTTAGGCCAGGCTACCCAAGCCAAAATTACCTTCTCACTACCCAAATACACCCCATCCCAAACGAGCCAAAACCCGTCCAAGCACTGTTTCCCAAACGACCCCGTTTTAAGGCTAACTTAATCCCAACAGTTGATCTTCCCAGATCTAACGGCTGGGAACTACATATAAATACGTCCTAACCTATACCCACCCCCTCAGAACTCGTCTCCCCTACACCCCCTCACCTTCCCTGTCTCTCTCCTCACCCCCAATCCCCTCGCCGTCCTCCGCCGCCCGAAAATCGCCTCACGACGGCGGACCACCTCCACACCAACCCAAATTCACACCACACCATCCTCTTCTCCCCCTAAATCCTAACCTACCATTCTTTCCCCCAAAAATTTCCCCAATTCCAACTAATTTCAGATCTAAAAAGCGGGAAAAACCTAAATTTCATTCTGGAAGATTTTCGAGCCTGTTTTGGCTCAGACTTACATGAGTCGATTGCTCTTGACATGAACAATCGATTCATGTTAGTTTGATTCATTTTCAAACTCGCTAGAGTCCAGCCAAATTCCGTCCAAGTCAACACTGACGGGCTAGGATTTGTCGTCATTTATCGTTTTGCCTTGTTTTTCAACCATTTCTGGCCAAACTAGTATATGTCCCTTTTCATTTTTTGATTTCTATTTTTTTTCCTTTTCTCTTTTATTTGTTGTCTTTTGTTTTGATTGTTGTTAGGCCGTGCTTGTTATGTTCAATTAGTTCAATTCAAATAGGTCAAACCCCTGACTTGGAATCAATATCTTAGGGTTTGATTGTTTGGTTTCAATTGCTTAATGGTCAACTAATTTGCTAAAAGTTTGATTGATTAGTATGTGTTCATTACAGTATGTTTAGTTTAGCTTCATTTATGCTTAGTTAAATTTGCTAAATTATCATTTGAACTGATTGTTTAAGGATGTATTAGCAATCGATTATTAGTGTATGCTTTCATATGTTTAGCATGTTCAAAATTCTGTGATTAGACCAACGTTTCAAAAAGAAGGGCACAACAGTTAGCTTCAACTAGTTTAAAAAATAATCTTAATTAGTTAAATACATTAGTTTAATCACCTAAAATAGGTTAAAGTTGAATAATGCTTGTTGTGCTATGATTTTACTAAAATACTAGGGGGACTCAAAGAAATGAGAAAATCAGGGGATCTAGGGTAATATTACAAGAAATTTCTAGATGAGGGACTAAAATGCAAAAGCATAATTGAATTAAGACAGATTTTAGGTAAGAAGTGAATTTTTAGAAGTTAAAAGAGTGGGAAATTAGAAGAAACTTCTAAAAAATGTATAGCTGTCCCATCATTGTTAGAGAAAGATGCTGAAATATGAATAAGAGGGACAGTTGTACCAAGGTTGTTAAAAAAGGACTGTACTATCTGACATTTTTGAAATTTAGGGTAGAATATTCCTTATTATGCTTATCCTTACACAACCTATATAAGGGATAGACCCTCACTCATTGAAAAGGAGGGATCGGGATCATCATATTCACTCTAAAAAATAGGTCTAGACATCATCACTCAGATTTTCTCTAGGGAAAAAGATTTTTCATACACAAAAGAAGAGTTTCTGAAACTCAGAATGTCTTTCTCAGTTTACACTAATTTCTGATGAGAATTTCTTGAAACTTGAGAAACCTTCTCTCATGTGGCAAGAAGTTTGGCTTTAGAGTCTTTTTTTTTTTTGGTTTTGGATTTTTACTGTCGGATTTCTGGGCTGAAAGTCGAGGTTATTATCTCTGTTCTTTCTGTTGTCATACTATTGCTGCTACCTGTTGCTGTGTTATATGCTTGGTTGAGCTCCAGATTTCTCTATTCTTGACCTTTATTTGGTCTTCTTCTTTTGCTATTTTTCTCTACTCTTAGGTATGTAACTATATTCTTACATTGAGTGGAATTTTCTTGTTTAATCCTTGTTTAAAATCTTCTTGTGCTCAATTTCAGATTTTAGTTACATATGTTCATATCTGTTTTTATCGGTCATCCTAGACCAAAGTTTTGACTGTTTTCCTTATTTGTACGAGCATGCTGTTTGGATTCGGAATGAGTTTATGCCTAATTTGTTATTTTTAGTTGTTATTGACTAAAATCTAGAATGAATGGAAATATATGGATTAGCCTTCTGTAAACTCATATCTATATTAAAAGTTGTGATATGTAGATTTATTATTCACCTGATCTATTTGCACCAGTCAGTTAATTAGGTCCAGTGACCACTTTAGAAGATGATGAAGCTATTCTCATTAATTTTGAAATTTAGAGTAGACTTATTCTTTTACTGTATATGGTTTTGGATAGTGCATGAGAACTGAAGATTTTTACAGTATTGACTTTAACATTTTCCCCTTTGTTTAGCTTGAGTCTTGTTTTAAATGATTAGTATAGTGCTGTGAAATTAGATTTGATGCTGATGGTGTTTAAGCATGATGTTAGGCTAGAATAGTAATGATATTCATAGTTCTGGGCTGGATTATTGCAAGAAGCTTTGTTTCATTTTTTTGGGCCCTATGTTAAATAGGACAAAATTTTAGATTGGCCGGTAACCTCACTGATAGGACCCCAAATATATCTGAGAGAATGGGTCTTATTGGGCCCATCATTCGCGGCCCAAATCTCTAAGGCCATAAACATCACACACATGGCGCTTGCAATTCTGCTTGTAGCCCAATCTTATATAAGTAGATAATATCTAGTCGTAATTCACTAGTATTATTAACTCAAATTTAAGTGCAATAATTTTCTTGTGTGATTTTATTTCTCATATGAACTAATTTGAAATGGGACAGTATATGCTGCATTTCTTCATTCTGAAAATCGTGACTGGCCCAGTTTACTTAAAATGTGACCGAGCCAGATTGGTAAAACACTTAGTCGGCCCACACTCTCATTTGGGTCTATAACGATTAGTTGCTAGGGTACCCTATCTAAGCATCTTGTAGTCCAAATGCTTCCATGACCTTCGCATTAATCTTAAAAATCATTTAGGAAGACAACTTCTAAAAAATAATAAAAATGCTTTAGGCCGGTTTCAGCTAGTTATTATCACAAATGCTCGATTGACATACTTAATATTTCCAAATTATTTAAAATCAAAGTATACGTTCGCGTAACTTTGAACGAAATAATCCTTTTAGTAACAATTTTTTAATTGTGTACACGTTCGCGTGACACAAATAAGTTTCAAAAATGAAAATTCGTAGAAATGCCTTTAGGAGTAGACTTTAAATCATCATCATAATCATGTACACATTCGCGTGACGTAATCTCGATTTAAAAAAAATAAAAACCAAAATACGCGCTTGTGCGACCTTTGATTATTTTTCTTAAATAAATTCAAGTGTCATGAATCGTGTACACGTACGTGTGACATGATTTTTGACACATCAATTTTTAAACGGGTATACGCATACGTAACCCGTCTTAAGATAATACAAATGAGTAGTAAAAGCGGTAAAAATATAAGATGCACATAGGTATAAAAATCAGTAATTAAATAATTTAGGCCAAGTTTAATCATTAAGCGACCGTGCTAGAACCACAGAATTTGGGAGTGCCTAATACCTTCTCTCTCTTAACAATTCCTTACCCGAATTTCTGGATCGCAGACATTTTTTAAACAGAGTCACAAACTTCCTCGATTTGGGATATTACCCCGGAACACCGTAAAAATCCGGGTGGCGACTCTTGAAATTAAATAAATAATCCCATATCGATTAATGTCACTTCAATTGGAAAAACTCTCATAGCCCCACCCTTATCGGGAAAAAGGAGGTGTGACAGTTATAACATTCCAAATTTTTCGACTTTCGACGAAACTTATTTTCTTCAATTGGTTTAGCTTCTAAGATTTCCAACCCTCTTGGTACTCGTTATTCATGATCTTAAATATTTGTAACCTCCAAGGTAACATGATTAACTTACTTTATATGCTTCCAAATATAATCTTATTTCTGAGCTTACATAAATTGATTTATGACGTACTCTCACGTACGAAAACATGGGGTGTAACATCATTCCCCCCTTTTGAACATTCATCCTCGAATGTTGACTAATGCACTTATCCATCTCTTAAGAAATACCTCTTACGAATAGTTTAATATTGTCTTTTCCATCTAGGGAGTTGTTCGGTGAATAAATCCAAAGGCTAGGGCATTCCCTCCTTTGGATCTCTTTCTCACACCATGACTTGTGGTCGAAATTCTTCCAATCTCGTAACTGTTTCTCCTTCTTTCATGCAGCCTGTACGATTCTAACCTTGGATGTGCGCCAATTCAAATCTTATCTCCTTTTTTCGTTAGCTTTTAACCAATCTCTAGGCTTCACTTTGTGAACAGATATAGTACTATGACAAGTTGTCCATCTGGGCATCCATATGTGTACTAAAGTTCTTTGCTTGGTACTTTGGTGAACTTACGACTATTTCTGTATCTTGTTTCATAGCCTCAGTTATCTATGCTTATGGCTTTACCACAACTAGGTAGGTCATACTATACCATAATTCTTACTTCGATTTATTATTATCGAGGTCTGCCACAACTCCAGGTTACTCTCTCACCGCTTATCCTATATGTATAAATCTAAGCCATTTAATGCTTCCTTATTAATTTTCATCTTAATAATGACAGCCTAATCTCATCTCCTACTTTTTAACTTTCATCCATCTATTATTGATTCACCTTAATGTTGATCTATAATATACCACTGATAACTTGAAACCTCTTATGTAATATGTCGTCACTAGGGTTCACGTCTCATCAGAGAACATCTGAAGTGATTTTCTTGATCCACTTAGGGACGATACTATACTCCAATAACTGTATTTAATAACATCCCAATGATTCATCCTATGGGGAGGGGGGGGGGTATTCTAATCATGTTTCATCCATGAAATCCCTTTTTCTTTAAATCATTACTCAATCAAAGGCCTAAACGTCATCCTCCTATCTAGCCATAATTAGGCTCTTCTTGAATCAACTACAAACTACCTGTTGGTCCACTCTCATATCTGTATTTTATTTAAAGCCTCTTAGTTTATGTCATTTGTCTTAACTTACCTCTCGTACGGGATCCTTATGTATCAAGTGTTCATTCCCACTTATTTATCAATATCATCGAGTGCAAAACCCTTATTGATTCTCCCCGGTGTCATGCTTGCATAATGTTCTGGAGTCATATTATATCTGTAGGATCTGAATAAATGCAATATCATTCCTTTTACCCTTTTACCGCATTCTTCCTTTACCATTCAATAGTTACCTCTTCATCTTTGGTATTTTTTTTCACATCTTCATTCACATATTATTCACCTTGAGGTAACCCTTCTATGCCAGGGATAATTGAATTTATTACGCACAAGGGTGACAAATGGTGTAACTGGAACATTTAGTCCCTTAAGATTAACTCTGCTCATAGTTCTTGCTTTAGGGAAGTGTCTTCGTGAATGAACTTTAAAGGTTATTCTTTTATTTTTCATTCTATTATTGTCGAAACACGATCTATGAAACGATGCTGACTATTACCAATTCCTTCGATCCCTTATTCATGTTCGATTTTTTTTCTTGTTTACTATACCATACTAATTTCTATTACTCGGGGCTTTATCTTTTCCTTCTGGTACTCACGTTGGACTCAACAACTGATTTCTCGAAATGAGGATATAACTTTAGGGCTTATACTTTTATTGTCTCAAGGCATGTCTCTTCTTGTCTTTTCCTTCACTTGACTATAGACTCTGCCATCCTATCATATTTTGATTTACTGTTATCACTCATTTATCACATCTTACTCATAATGCTTCATTTACTCTCTTCTTATTTTATTCTCCTGCTAATATCTCTGTCTATCACCTTATTCTAAAAACTTCAACAAAACAGCCTTTCGCTTTTAGATCCCCTTGCACCATTTCATTGGCTCTTAGGTCGTCTAACATTCTCTCTTTACTAGGGGTAGGTGTCATCCTAAGGTAAATATTCATCCCTTCTAGGAATCTAGTGCCTATCTTCTAAACTTTCTGAACATTCTAGGATTCATATCCGACTGTATTATTCTAGAGTGCACCATCTGGATATCTCCCAATGAGAACTATTACCATGTCCTACACTACCCTTCAAAAATGTTAGATAATGATAACAATCCATCCACAATTTTGGGTTACTCTAACCTCAACTGGATCCTGATATCCCATCCTTCTCTTAAATTATATATGTTAGCTCTCCTAGGGCATAATTGAGATTGGTATGGTCAATTGTATATATCTCTGTTACTGTTGAAAGTAACTTAAAATACTTATATTCCTCTGCCTGAATTATAAATACTGATAATCATTATTAACTAGTTACCTCGTACCCTTCTTCATCTTGCTTCTTTTACTTGCCAAAACTTGTATCTACCTTCTGATTCTCTTATTTCTTTTTACCATATAGGTGGATAGATATTCTTGCGTTAGAGATCCTTATCAATAAACTTACACATCTTAGTACACATATGATCTGCTGAAGACCTCACATTTACTCATCATAAACATGATGCAAAATTGTGTTCCTCTGACTCAACTCTTTCACAGCCACATTCAATCTCTTACCAACTGTCTTTCTAGATGTAGGCATCATTGTATTATGAATAATAGAATTTAGGAGTTTGATTTCTTACAACTGAGCCCTACCACACGATATAGAGTACTGTAGCCTCCTGCTTATAAGTGTGGTGCACAACACACCCATAAAGAAGACTCTACTAGACACGACTTGTAGACTCCCTAGGACAAAACGACTCTGATACCACTTTTTTCACGACCCAAATCAGAGGGCTGCGACGGGATCCGGGTACTTTACTCAAGAGTACCAATGTAACATATCTTTCTTATCGTACTATCATGGGTAAATTGTGCCAAAAAGGTCATCATGACATAGCCAAAATAAAATATAAGGGAATTCTAGACATAGGATGACCTAACATGATATAGAAACTAATACATGTGACATACGGGCCTATAAGGCCGACATGATCATTTGTAAACTCAAAACATAGGTCGACAAGGCCATACAAGTATCCATATACTTGACATCTGTCTACAAGTCTCTAAGAGTATATAAACATCATAAAGGTCGGGACAGGGCCCCGCCATACCAATCAATACATGTCCAAATCATATTGACCAAATAGGCAACTCCGGATAAACTGGAATGCACCAACACTTTCCGCTAAGCTGATAGCCTACTAGGAGGACTGTCAACCAGTGCATCGAGACCTGTAGGCATGAAATGCAGCATCCCCAGGTAAAAGAGACGTCAGTACGAATAAAGTACCGAGTATGTAAGGCAGGAAAGCATAAATATGAACAATAATGTAAATAGAGGTAGAGAAGATACAAACTGTAGCATCTAAGTGCCTCTGAGAGACACTGACATGAAATGCGTGATACATATATATACATAATCTTTTAAAAACATACGCCTCTGTGGGCATCATCATCATCATATCATACCCGGCCTCGAAGAGGACTCGGTAAAAACGTACCCGGCCATCATAAGGCTCGGTAGAATCATACCCGACCATGTGGAGCTCGGTAAACCCAACTGATCAGTGGTTGCACAATAGGTGTCGTACCCGGTCGACTATAGCGCGACTCAGTAGAGTAAAGTATATACATATATAATACATGTTGGACTCATGGAATCACTTTCTAAACCTTTCGGAGTGACGTAAGGTCATTGCACCTTCGATTAACATTATGGACATCATACCATCAATATGAACTTCACTAGGATTCAAGTATCATACATACTTTCTTAGGATAACTTTATAAGGAAAGAACAACATAGCGTATCGTGTACGTTTGTTTCACTTTAGATCATGCCAAAAGAAAGAAGTAAGTGCCTTAACATACTTTTGTAATCTTCTCTCCAATCGTTAACCAAGCTCAATATGATCTTCTTACGTCTACAATGAGTAACCCGACTTCGTCGTCATCATATAAGAATTGTAACTCTTATATTTCAAAACCAATATTCTACAAAAAAACGAAAAACACCTTCCCTATTTTAACTACAGCCCATATGTTACCAAAAGTCACAAAACAACCCAAACAACAACCATATAATTCATAATAAGCTCTCCGATTAGTTCAACAATCATTTTGAGCGACAAGCTCGATTGGAATCCGTATAACCCATATAATCCCTTATAGACTTCCTACATTAATTTAAAAACATTATTAATATAATAATGAAGTAATTCATCAATAATTCCATCCTTATACCATATATTTATAACAAAGGAAACAATCCACCACTCTAACTTTTTTCAATTAGCGTCTTTATTCATTAGTTCATGTCTAGTCCAACCATTTAACTTAATCAACATCAAGATAAACTTAAGCACCTGAAATAACACAATACACATACCTCCTACAGTAGCGTAAAGTTGAAATTCAAGTTATATTTAGCTTACAACAACCCTCAATGGCAATACAACACCATAGAAGTGACTTAAGCCAATCCAAGTATTATCTTATAGTTTATTATCCTAAAAACTTAACCAACATACAAGAAAGCTTAAGCAAAATTAGTAGGATGTTATACTCACCTTAACCAGTAGAAAAAACTTTAAAGTTAAGCAAAACATAGCCCACAGCTATCCTCAATGACAACATGTTATTCTTCACTAGAACTAACTTTTGATGTTGAAATATGGTGTAGTCAATTTTCAAGACTTGAAATAACCTAGGGTTGATATGAAAATCATAGGAGAGTATTTTACAGAACATAAACCACTTTAAACAACCTCCCACACGAGCTGGAACCACCCAAAAATCAGCAACAACAAGAAGAACAAGAAACTTACTAGCGCAACGGTATTCTCGACACTTGATTTGTGTTGTTTGCCCTTTGTTTGGGTCTTGGATCATGAGAGAATCTTTAGAGGGTGTTTTTAGGTGTATAGGGTCTTAAGATACTTAAAATGAACGAGTTAAAACGGGGTTGAGGCTTCTTATATATATCAACATATCTAAACCGCCTATGTGGGTCCCATAGAGAGCTGCTTGCCGCAGTCTCGCTAAAACGTGAATATCTCTCTACTCTAACGTCGTATAGACGAAGGTTTAATGCGTTGGAAACTAGACTCATAGATATTCAATTTGGTAGGTAGATCATCCAATAATTCCAAGTATATTAGGAGAAAAGCTCAGTTACATTTGACCTAATTTTTAGTACATTATGAATGTAACTTGTGAAGACTTTTGCAAACTTTTGTTCCACAACTTGCTTGATTTCAAAATGTAGCATATGACTATCATACGACAAAAATAACTCATAGTATAACCTCCATATCATGTTAAGAACCATAGTCTCACCCTAAAGTACATGTTATAACATTTCAAACTTGTCGACTTTCGACGAAACTTATTTTCTTCAATTGGTTTAGCTTCTAAGATTTACAACCCTCTTGGTACTCATTATTCATGATCTTAAATATTTGTAACCTCTAAGGTAACATGATTAACTTACTTTATATACTTCTAAATATAATCTTATTTATGAGCTTACATCAATTGACTTATGACGTACTCTCATGTACAAAAAAATGAGGTGTAACAAATTCTATTATAATATAGCTAGGTAAAAATCACATATCATAATTATGACAACATGGAATGGTAACTTTAAAATTTCACCGATTATAGCAACAGTAACAAAAGTTATATCTATTTCTAATAAATATAATATATATTTATCGATATTCTGCTCTCATGGATGAAAAATATCAGTCATTTACTGATAAAAAAAAGGGTAGTTCAGTATACTTAGCTGCGCTATGTGCGGGGTCCGGGAAAAGACCGGACCACAAGGATCTATTATATGCAACTTTACCCTGCATTTTTGCAAGAGGCTAT
The DNA here is from genome assembly GCA_005239505.1 of Nicotiana paniculata. Classification (NCBI taxonomy): domain Eukaryota; kingdom Viridiplantae; phylum Streptophyta; class Magnoliopsida; order Solanales; family Solanaceae; genus Nicotiana; species Nicotiana paniculata. Next base: position 34,601 of record MDKI01190497.1, read on the forward strand.
TTCCACGGCTCGAGCCCGTGATCTCCTGGTCACAAGACTTACCATTTGCTTATAAGACTTCATATTTTTTAAGCTTGTTTTATGAAGAACAAACATGAGTTGCCATGTAGCTATTACATTATTTTAAATAGTATTGGGAGGTTAAAACAAATTTTTGGCCACATTATTTTACACCAACATAATAATCTAGGTTACTTGTTAAAAGTTTAATTTAATAAGCAATAGTTACCTTGCAAAATAAATTAATAGTATGTTTATAAAAAGATAAAACAATTAACAATTGAACGGTAATTCTTCTGCTTAAGTAAACTCATGATGATTCGAAGTATATCCCGCTTAAAAGTCTCTTCGATTTAAATATTAGTGCTAATATTTTCTATCGAGCTTTAGCGTGTGCATGTTTTCTCTAAGTCCATCGATATAAGCTTATGATGGTACTAATTAATAGAGGAATAGCTCCTGACGTCTTACTTCTTAATTGCATATAGCAAAATCAGTGATAACCCCACATAATGCTATATTTGTCTGTCTCCGGTAAAAACCCTACAAGACCGTTCTTTAATGCTTGAACTAACAAGGGTTCATCATATAGTGTTTGGATGAGATAGGATTGTTCCAAACTTGTTCATTTTGGTGGAATTTTCCAAGTACTGGAATTTTCTAGTGCCGTAAACTTTTTGACGTTGGAATTAAAAGTTTCAAATGCTGAAAATTGCATAATAATCATATTTATAGGTAGTGAAAAAAAGAATTATCACACCTTTTAATGAAAGATGCATCCCTTAGAAATGGATGACACCTTTTCCAATATTATTTGGTTTTTTATTTAATTATTAATGTTATTAAATATAAAATTATATTACTAAAGGATATTTTAGTCTTTTAACTTTCTAGTTTAGAGCTTCTCACTTTTAATTTAATATATAGAGATAGATAAATAAGCATTTTCAACCAAATATTCACAAACAATTCATAATCATTACACATTACAACAAGATATATTTTTCTAATTTTTACAATCATTTTTCTTATTTCTTGTATTTTCCAAGTGATATTACTTCACTTAACAATTTTTTTTTTCCGTATTATTTTTAAAATGGTTATACAGTGTCTTTTTTCCTAGAATGTTTACATTTTTGGTGACTAACTTATTTTATTAATCATCAAAAATCAATTACAAAGCCATAACAAAGCTGACACAACTTGCTATCAGAACTGGTCCAAAATTTTTAGTTGCAGCGCACGGAACATCCAAAACTTTTAGTTAGTTTTTAATTTACCCATTGATAACTACCACAAATAGGTCATCTTGAAAAGTTCCAAATTTTGGTAATAGGAATATTTGTTTTTTATTGATTCATGCAACGGAAAAAATTTACTTGTGAGATTACACTGAATATGCTGTTGTTGTATGCTTACGAGTTACAAGCGTATCCGAATATTTGAAAAAGGACTAACTAAAGTCTAATAGGACCCAATCAATATTATCTATAGTAGAAGACAATTGACCAGATCTGAGGGAAGAACAAAGAAAAACTAAGAGTTAAGAAATTGAATTCGAGCATTTTCACGTTAGTTAATTAAGTTAAATTTTACTCCCCATTCTCAACTTGACTAAAATTCAAAATTTATGTCGAGACTGTTGGAAAGAAAAAGGAAATCTAAGGGAGAAAGTGAACAGAGAATAGAGCAAAAGAAAAGAGTAGCTGTTGCCTACTTCTTTGTTTCTTGTTCATTATGAAACTAACGAGACCTGCCTATTAAATAGGCTTA
>MDKI01235984.1:0-10982 GCA_005239505.1 Nicotiana paniculata
ATTCATTTAGAAATCAATTGCATATCAAAGGACCTTCCATTAGAAATATATCATATTAACACCCATATCATTACATTTCATTGAAGGGGACACAATTTTGGTTTCGTTAATCAAATTAATTGTAATCTTACTGTCACGACCCCAAATCCTAAAACATACAGAGATTACTAAATATAGTAGGCCAATTATACAGTACCACCAACCCCAAAACCTGGAGCTAACATGTCATGAGCATCTAGAGGAATAAGCCAAAATATACAATTATAATACAAAACTTCCGAATAAAAGCTAGATACAACAAGAAAGGAAAACAGAGATGTTGCGGACGCTGAACATCTACCTTTATATCCTGCAATCCGGCTCCGCGCGGAATAAATGGCTAATGCTCGATATCTCCACTTGAATCTGCATACAGACGTGCAGGGAGTAATGTGAGTATGCGAACTCAGTAGTAATGAAAATAAATCAAGTCTAAGCGGCAAGGAAACACATAAAATCAATGCCATCAAATCACAACATACACAGCCTTACTTTCCAATAGTGTAAACATAGATATACGAAATCATCATGCCTTAAAACCAACTTCACAAAAGTCCTTTGAAGAATGCATATTTTAACAACTTCAAACCGAAAGATTTAGTATGAAAATGAAATGAATCATATAGAGGCCCCTCGGGAAAAACATATTTCATAAGTTCAGAATGAAAGTAGTAAAATCATAAGTAGTCCCTCGGGCAAAACATGTATCATAATCTGCCCCTCGGGCATGCCTCACAGTCACTCAGCACCTCACAATCACTCAGCACCTCACAGTCACTCATACCTCCCAATCGCTCGTCACTCGGCACTCGGCACTCGATGCGCTCACTAGGGGTGTGTACAGACTCCGGAGGGGCTCCTTCAGCCCAAGCACTAAAATCACTCAGCACCTCACCATCACTCAGCAGAACCACTCAAAAGGGCCCTCGGGCGAATTAGTAAAACAAGGTACTCGACCAAAAACATCATTTTAAATCTCAAAGTAGTGTAAATCAGGCTGAGTTTCGAAAACAGTAAGCACAATGTGGCTGAGTGAAATCATCAACAAATAGTGAGGAAAAACAACAGTAAAAAACTCCCAAGGGGTCTAAACAGATCGGCAAGAGACCCCAAACACGGCCTATAGCCCAAATATTTTAACAATCTTTAGAACATAATTTAACATAAGATTTTGAGTAAAATAAGCAACTCATTAGTTTTCGCGGAGAGGACCTAGTCTAATCCAAAAACCAGTATGCGCCACATACTCATCATCCGACATATGCGCCATTCCCTCTAATGCGCCATCCGACATATCAGTGAGAAATATGTAATCCGGGGTTCCATACCCTCAGGGAAAGATTTATAACCATTACTTACCTCTACGGGGCCACAACACTAGTCCACTATGCTCTTGCCCCTCGAACTGGCTCCCGATTGCTCTGAATCTAGCCAAAACCAGTTTAATATCATTAATATATATCCAAGGAACACAACCCAATCGAAAACTATCAAATTATACAAGAACCTCGAAATTCGGCCAAACCCGAGCCTCGGGCCTACGTCTCGAAATTCGATAGTTTTTTCATTACTAGAAACCTCGTCCTCCCACGATTCTACTCATACCAAAATCATCACAATCGGATCACAATTGCCTACCCAAAACCTCAAAAGAAAATTCCAATTCTCCACCCCTTCTTCCCAACCGTTTCCTACTTAAATCCTCAAATTCACAAGCCTAATCCGAACAAAATAGCATAGAAACGATGTTAATAACCCGAGAACTTACCTTCACTGAAGAACCACAAATTACCTTCTTCAAATTGCCTTCAAAGAGCTGCTCCGGCATGCAAAAATGGTGAAATGAGAGAATTTTTATTGAGGCCCTTTTTATACTATTTTTGCCAGCATTTCCGCACATGCAGACATTTAGTCACACCTGCGGACACGCACTTGCGTTCCCATGTGTTCACCTGCGGCTTCGCAGGTGCGACCATAAATTCGCACCTGCGGAAATTCCTCTGCCTAGCCTCTTTCGCACCTGCGCATGGCCCATCGCACATGCGACATCGCACCTGTGGCTACCCATCCGAAGGTGAGGCCAACACCAGAAACTCACACCAGCAGCTATTTTCTGCATATTTTCCAAGGTCAAAACCCCGCCAACCATCTGAAATCAATCCCGAGCCCCTGGGGGCCCCAACCAAACATACCAACACACCCCAAAACATTATTCCAACTTATTCGAGCTTTCGAAACACCAAAAACAACACGAAAACACTAAAATTACATCAAATTAAAGCCTATGAACTTTGAAACTTCCAAATTTTGCCAACTACGCCGAAACCAACCAAAACACCTCCGATTGACCTGAAATTTTGCAGAAATATCCAAAATGACTTTACGAACCTGCTCCAACTTCCGGAATTTGATTCCGACCCTGATAGCATATTTTCCACTGCCGACCGGAAATCACCAAAAACTAACTTTCACCAATTCAAGCCTAATTCTACATCGGACATCAAAACTTCATTCCGAACACACTCCTAAGTCCCAAATCACCTAATGAAGCTATCTGAGCCATAAAATCTGTATTCCGAGGTTGTTTACCCATAGGTCAACTATCAGTTGACTCTCTCAACTTTTAGGCTACTTTAGGGGACTAAATGCCGCAATTCTCACCATAACCACTCCGGACCCAAACCAACTGACCCAACATAACAAAAACAGGCTAGCAATATATAACAAATGTAGAAATAGGGGAAATGGGGTAAATCTCACGGAACGACCAGCCTGGTCGTTGCACTTACAACATTATACTTGACTTCATTTCACTCAATTACAACATCCTTTTTAGCTAACATAATAGAATTATGATTTAAGTTAAGTTTCATACTACTCAAGTAATCTTTTTATACCTATTCCTTGTGGGATTCGACCCCAAACTAATTGGGTTATTATATTTGACATCGACAGCTTTAAACTATTTATTAAGGTGTAATTTGAGCGCATCAAATTTTGGCGCCGTTGCCTGGGAATACGGTTTTGAAATTAGTAATTATTGTGCACTTTACTTTACATCTTTTTCTATTCCATCACACTTTTCTTGGTGTGATAGGCAAGCATGGCTGATTATGAGGAAGAAGAGAATCCCTTCGCGGATATTGAGGACACCAACGCCATTGTCCCTCCGCGAGTTGACGCTTCTATATTCAAGGTAGAACTTGGGCTAATCCTAATGCCTAAGGCGGAAGGATTACTCAGAAACTCTACAAATGATGATCCAAGGAAACACCTTAGAAACTTCTTGGGTGTGTGCGCAATGCATAAACAGAAAAATATGACATATGATGCTCCGCGACTGCAGGTATTCAAGTATTCATTAGCTGGAAAAGCGGGAAAACGGATTCAAAATCTACCTCCTCATTCTATAAACTCTTGGCCTAAACTCGTCCGTGCTTTCTTAGCCAATTTGTTCCCAAAGAGCATGTAATCCAAACTCACAGATAAAATCTTCTTCTTCAAACAAGTACCAGGAGAACACTTACATGAGGCGTGGGACCGTTTCAAGCTATACTTAGTGAGGTCACCGAATCACGGTTTTTCGAATACAATTTTGTTGGAGAAATTTTACATGGGTTAGGATCCACTGAACCAATCCATAGATAAAAAGGCGGCAGATGAATTTTTCATGGACAAAATATTCCCCAGGATTACACAAATTCTAGACAAAATGGCCGAGCACAACCAAGCCTGGCACTCTGAAGAAACCACTGGTGGAATTGCATACAGTACTCCCCCTCTAACCATCATGATCAAAGAAAACCAAGAGAGAGACCAATTTATTACTGGGCTTGCCACGAACAATAATGTGCTAACCAAGATGTTCACAGAAAGTCAGACAAAGAAGGCAAATGTTGTGGAAGACATGCAACCCATGGTGAATCAAGAGTTCGAGGAAGAAAACTATGTCCATAATTATCAAGGTGGTTATCGCCAACGAAATCAATGGAGGCCAAACCCGCAAGGTCAAGGCCATCAAAATTGGCGCAATGATCAAGGTGGGTCAAGTCAAGGCACTTGGAGCAACAACAACAACAATTATGTCAACCGGAGTTCTAACCCCTATGTTCCACCAAAGGGGTAATACTCGAACTCCTCGCATTATAAGGATGGTTCTTCACGTGAATCTAAGTTTGAAGGCATGCTTGAAAAGATCTTGCAAAATCAAGAAAGAGACGACACTTCACTTAAAAGCATGGCCGAACTTGTGGGGTCACACACCGCTTCTATACAAAAGCTTGAAATGCTAATGCGAGATTCGTAAAGAGAACAAACAAATCTAAAAGGCACACTCCCAAGTGACAAAGTTTCCAACCCTAAAGGTAATGGGAGTGGTTCAATTTCACATATCATGGCTATCATCACACGAAGCGGGAATGTACTTCAAGGAGAAAATGAACAAGTGGTTGAAGGTGATGACCTTGAGCAAGAGGTTGAGGCACAAGTTGAAGTGCCGATTATTGTTGAAATTGAAAAGCTCCCCCGAGAAGTGAAATTCCAAAAAGCACGCCATGATGAGGTAAAGGAAAAGGTGAAAGAGGTCCCAAGAGCTCTAGCACCAATTCCTCGACCTACCCCTCTGTTTCCTCAAAGACTTGTTTGGAGGGTGGATGATACCATGTTCGAGAAGTTCTATGACATTCTAAAGAAATTGTCGGTGAACATTCCATTATTGGAAGCCTTCCAAGAAATGTCGGGATTTGCTAAATACTTAAAGAACTTGATAAGTAAGAAAAGATCCACCAAGAATGACGTGGTGAGTGTGACTTACAGAGTTAGTTCCATTATTCCAACAACAACCATCGAAAAGAAAGATGACCCGGGAGCATTCACCATCTCATGTACTATTGGCTTGTGCGATTTTGCAAGGGCGCTCTGTAACAAAAGGGCTATTTACAAGCAATTGTGATCCGATTGTGATGATTTTGGTATGAGTAGAATCGTGGGAGGACCAGAATTAACTTGATTCCTCTTGCTATTTACAAGCTAGCATAGTTAAGCTTGCCAATACCTACAAGCATGAGATTGAAAATGGTCGATCATGAAATCAAGAGACCCGTGGAAATTGTTGATGATGTCCTAGTGAAAGTGGGAATATTCCTCCTCCCGTCCAAATTTGTGATCCTTGACTTTGCCGTTGATAAAGAAATTCCTATCATATTGGGGAGGCCATTCCTTTCTAGTGGAAGAGCACGGATGGATTCGGAACAAAATGAAATCAAATTCTGAGTAAATGATGAAGAAGTAACCTTTCAAGCAAGTAAGGGTATGAAACTGCCACATGCATATGAAGGAATCCCAGTCATTGATGATGTTGATGAGGTAGAGGATGAAAGTGAAATGAAGATGGAAAAAGAATGCCTAGGTGAGGCCTTGGCGACAATATTGGTTAATTTTGATGGTGAAGACATGGAGGGGTATATGGAAGCTGTGAATACACTAGAAGGACGTGGGTCCTACACTTAGGCACCCAAGAATCTCTCTCTTGACTTGGAGAATACCCCCACAAATCCATCAATTATTGAGCTGCCACAACTTGAACTCAAGCCACTTCCACCACATTTGAGGTATAAATTTCTTGTCCCAATGATACTTTACCTGTAATCTTTTCCTCTTTGTTGAATGATGTGCAAGTAGGTAACTAATTGAATGTCTTGAAGGAACACCGACAAGCCATTGGGTGGACAATTGCGGATATACGAGGAATAGCTAGACTTTGTGAGGACAAAATCCAATTGGAGCAAAGAAGCAAGCCTAGTGTGGAGCACCAAAGGAGATTGAACCCATCTATGCAAGAGGTGGTAAAGAAGGAAATTATCAATTGGTTGGATGCCGGGGTAGTCTACCCCATCGTAGTTAGTTCTTGGGTGAGCCCGGTGCATGTGTGTCGATAGAAGGGAGGCATGACCGTGATCCATAATGAGAAGAACGAGCTCATCCCAACAAGGATTGTAACCGGATGGAGAGTGTGTATAGACTACCAGAAGCTTAGTAGTGCCACCTGAAAAGACCATTTTCCTATGCCTTTTATTGATCAAATGCTTGATCGGCCATCGGGAAGGTTATTCTATTGCTTCTTGGATGGATATCCCGCTATAACCAAATCAACATTGCATTGGAAGATCAAGAGAAAAAACCTTTCACATGCCTATATGGGACCTTTTCTTTTAGCCGGATGCCATTTGAGCTATGCAACACTCCGGCTACCTTCCAATGGTGCACGTCTATCTTCTCAGCCATGCTGGAAGATTTCTTAGAAGTGTTTATGGATGACTTCTCGGTAGTGGGTTATTACTTTGAGCATTGTCTGGATAACCTTAGACAAGTGATTAAAAGGTGTGAGGAGACAAACCTTGTGCTAAACTGGGAGAAGTGCCACTTCATTGTGGATGAGGGAATTGTCTTGGGCCACAAAATCTCTAAACAAGGCATAGAGGTTGACCAACCCAAGATTGAAATCATTTCCAAGCTTCCTCCACCATCTTCAAATAAAAGTTTCCGAAGTGTTTAAGGGCACACCGGCTTTTATAGGCATTTTATCAAGGACTTCCCTAAAATTTAAAATCCCATGTGCATTATCCTTGAAAAAGATGCCAAGTTTGTATTTGATGAGAAGTGACTCAAGGCATTTGAGTAATTGAAAGAGAAGCTCACCATGACACCTATTATTGTCATACCGGATTGGCCCCTTCCATTTGAACTCATGTGTGACGCCAGTGGTGCAGCTATTGGGGTAGTGCTTGGTCAACGGCATAACAAAGTGCTTTTCCTATCTACTACACAAGAAAGACACTCAATGGTGCTCAAATGAATTATATAGTGATTGAGCAAGAGCTTCTTGCCATTGTCTATGCCATTGAGAAATTTCGAGCCTATTTGTTGCGATCCAAGGTGATACTCTATATTGATCATGCTTCTCTTTGCTATCTCATGGCGAAAATTGATGCCAAGCCAAGATTGATTTTGGTGGGTCCTTTTATTTCAAGAATTCAACTTTGTAGTCAAGGATCGAAAAAGAACAGAAAATCAATTTGCGGATCACCCGTCTAGGCTTGAAGAAAAAGGAAGGCCAAAGGAGAACTTTGAAATCAATGATGCTTTTCCAGATGAGCACATATTGGCATTGTCTTACACATCTCCTCCTTGGTATGCCGATATTGCTAACTACTTGGTTAGCGACCTTATTCCTGATGGATTGGAAATATATCAAAAGAAAAAGTTCTTGGGGGAGTCTAGGCAATACTGTTGGGAGGAGCCCTTCTTGTTTCGCATTTTCACCGACAACATCGGCGGTGTGTTCGGAAAGATGAGGTTATACCAATTCTGAATGTATGCCATGACTCATCGGTTGGGCTCATCATGGAGGAAACCGGACGACGGCAAAGGTGCTTGAATGTGGCTACTATTAGCCATCGATCTATCATGACACGAATCAAATTGTCAAAGCTTGTGATCAATTTCAAAGGAAAGGATCAATTTCTAAAAGGCATGAGATGCCTCTTAATTTTGTAATGGAGGTTGAAATCTTTGATGTGTGGGGGATCGACTTCATGGGTCCTTTTGTTATTTCTTATGGATCATGAATCTAAGTGGGTCGAGGAAATCGCCTTTCCCAACAATGAGGTTAGGAGTGTGACCGCATTTTTAAGGAAAAGCATATTCACACAGTTTGGTACTCCCATGGCCATCCTTAGCTATGGTGGATCTCATTTCTGCTACAAGGCTTTCACCGGGCTAATCGAAAAGTATGGCGTCAAGCACAAGGTGGACACACCTTATCATCGTCAGTCAAGTGGTCAAGTTGAAGTCTCCAACAGGGAGATTAAGAACATTCTAGCCAAAACTGTCAATGCAAACCGGACCGACTGGTCAAGAAAGTTAGATGATGCATTGTGGGCATATCGCTCAGCATTCAAGACTCCTATTGGCACCTCACCGTATCAGTTAGTCTTTGGTAAGGCGTGTCATTTGCCCGTGGAGCTTGAACACAAAGCCATGTGGGATTTGAAAAAGTTGAACCTTTATTGGGCCGAGGGTGCTAATCTGGGAATGACACAACTCAACGAGATGGAAGAATTCTGTTTCCATGCCTATGAGAGTGCAACCATGTATAATAAAAAAAGAATGATGTTTGGTCATGACAAGAAGATTCTGAAGCTAGTTCAAATCTGTTGACTTGGTCTTGCTATTCAATTCAAGACTCATGTTGTTTCTGCGAAAACTCAAATCCAAATGGTCTGGCCCATTCAAAGTTGTGAACGTGTCCCCTTTCGGAGCTATTGCACTAGAGTCGGAGGACGGACTTCGAACTTTCAAAGTGAATGGCCAGCAGGTTAAGCATTACCAGGGCACAAAAGGAGACAAGAACTTGTTAGAGAAATTTGCTCTCAAGGATGGTCCTTCCCCCACCACTGAGTAGGCCCAAAAAGGGCCAACTTCGTCGTGCCGCAATGTTAAATCAAGCGATTCTTGGGAGGAAACCCATATGTGGTAACACTCTGTTTTAGTTTGTTTTTATTTATTTATGTAGATTATATTGAGCAAGTTGACGTGTGTGTTAGAGTGCAGGAAGTCCCAAATACCATGAAATAGGGTGCAAGGACTGAGGAAAGTGAAGAAAAGTGACTCAGGGGGTTTGCGGCAGCTATGTGGTCGCATAATGACTTTGCGAACCACATAGTTGTCGCAAACAAGATCAGAAAATTGAGTAAACTAGGTCTGCAAATATGCAGTGAAGGTTCATGTTATGCAGTCTGCATATCTTTTATGTGACGGCATAGTGCATCGCATAATGGAGGTAAATGAACCAGCTCTAAAATCACCGCATAACACTTATGTGATCGCATAACGTGTTATGCAGCCACTTTCCCATCGCAAAAAGTCCAGGTAAAAGCTCCCAACCCTTCGCACACCGTCACTCACACTTGCACATGAACACTAAACTACGCTCTTAAAATCAAAAACACAAAAAAACAAGAAAGAAAATAAAACCCAAAAAGATTTTAATCACATGCAAGGCTCATACAACAAGGATTGGGAATTCATTGTGCTCGTAACACCAAATTCTCATCTCCATGTTTGTTCGATATCTGGTATGTGCCTTATGTACATTATTTTGAGCTCCTTAGCTCGTGTTTAGTTCCCAAATGTGTGCGTTACGGGTCTGTGAGGGTGATTGATAGGTAAATAATGCATTAGGATGTAGAAATTGTTCAATGGGGGGGCTTGCTCTCTGAGGAAGATGACTTTTGCTGCCTGCATAAGTGGTTTGCGGTCCGCAGAGTCATCACAAACTGAAATCCTAGGTGGCCCTATGAATAGAAGTTACGCGGTCGCAAAAGTGTTCTGCGGACCACAAAGCCACCGCAAACATGGGAAGGTGATTGGGTTATATGGGGGTCATTATGCGGTCTGTTTGCGATAGCAAAACCTGTTTTGCGATGGGTTTTGTTATTGCATAATTTTTTATCAAATGGGGTGTGCAAATATGCGAAATGTTTGCGCTCAACATAGTGGTTCTGTGACCGCATAACCCATTGCATAACTTGTTTTCTTCTGTTAAAATTCTTGTGTGTGCCTTTTATGCTCTACCCACCACTCACACATTGTTTCTTGCAGACACGACACCAAGAAAAGCTATTGCAACACAATCCCCATCCGCTCATGGACAGAAAAGAGCCAACAGACACAACAAGCTAAACGTCCATAACCGGAAACCACCCGCACCACTGCTGAGCACTCCTCCCAGTCTGACGAGGAGGGGGCACAAATGGATATCTTTCCATCAGTCGACTTACAGGTTGATGCACAAAGGAAGAAGTGGGAGGATCTTAATCTTCTGGTTTGGAGTCACAGGCTCTATGGGTGTATATAAAGAAGGGTTCTCCAAGCGAAAGATCCTCGAGGAAAAATAGTTTAGTATTAATGGGCTGAAGGAGCACTACCCTCCTATAATCGAGAACATCAAGCAGAGGAAATGGGAATTCTTCACTTAGGTCCCTGATGAATACATTGAGATGATTGTGTGGGAATTCTGTGATTCGTATGGGGCGTCAAGGAATGCTGAGCAGAAGAGAAACAAGGTATTTGCAGAATCGGTTCTTGTTTGATGGGTCCAAGTTCTATATTTATGGCCTGTACTTCGAGGATTGGAGTCCTGGCACAGCTGAATTAGAGGATAAAGTAGCTAACAAGAACTACGAGCGTGCCTGGATTTTTTCTGTGGTAGCAAAGGGGACACCCATCTGGATTGACCCTAAACACATGATCTACAAGGAGGATCTCACACAGAAGGGTCTCTATTGGCTTAGCTTTGTCACATCCAATCTGATGCCATCTAGGTATGAAACTAACATCAACATTGAGAAGTCACTCCTTATTGGGTGCATTATGACATGCATTAAGGTTGATGTGGGAGAGATCATCTTCCGGGAACTGGGTATTAGAGATAACAAGAAATACACATCACTTCCATTCCCTTGTCTCTTATGACAAATAATGACAAACTGGAGAAATCTCTCAAGCATCAGTGACACAATACCAAAGAAAACTGCGAATCAGCAGTTTCAGAGGCCTAATTGCCTACCTCTCCTCTGGTCTCGGCTACCTCCATAGCTAAACAACACCACACTACTGTACATCCCTAGGTCCCATTACCAGCTCTTTCAAAGCTGGGTCTGCTACCTCATCACACCAATGCTAAGGTGGACTGACTGATAAAAGAAACCCCAAACCTCATTCGACAAGCATTGCTCCCCGTCCAATCCTCAGTGAGTGTTCTTCAACATCAGCATAAAACTTATGAGGTTCGCCTAAAGCACTTTGAAGTGCATCTTTAGAAAGTAGAACAGGGTGAGGTTGGAGGTATGCCTCAGCTCTGTAAAGATGTTGATGCATTGAAA
>MDKI01189833.1:0-12872 GCA_005239505.1 Nicotiana paniculata
TTCACTCAACACTTTCAACAAAGCATTTCTGTGTGTTTCAGAATTCTGCAGCAAAGAGAGGATAGATATTTGTGCCGGTGTCTTGTTCAGCTGGTCGATGACTGAATACTCCTTATCCTGTACCTTTCTCCAAAGGTCATCGGGACCTGTTTCGATAAGGGGAGACCGGTTGGAAGTATGCTTGTTTGACTCGGCTAGATGCTCAAGGGTGTAGACCCTACCAGTTCTCATCATACCCTGTGCTGTGACAACTTCCTCATACCTGACCTTGCCTTTCCTTCTCACCTCGGCTGTGTATTCTCAAGGAATAGCGTTTGAATAGAAGGGTGGCATAGTTGACATTGCCACCGAAATTGGTGTAGCCATATTTATTTCAAACGGAATGTATGTTCGGGGTGGCAAGATTGCGACTTCGAATGAAGTTGGTGTATTTACTGGAGATACAAACTCAACTTCAATTGGCACAGGTGACTTTGCCGGTGGCGCTGCTTCAAACTCAAATGGTATAGACATATTCACCTCAGCGGCCTCAGGTGGCTGAATCTGGACTATGATCGCTTTGAGAGTGACTGCGGATTTCTTTGGGTCATCGCCTTCTGCAATCAACCCGATTGACCCCTCGGAATCCCAATCATCTCCTATTTCAATCATATGGATACATCTACCCTTATGGTCTGACAGAGGATTATCGCGAACGTTTGGAGTGGGGTCTTTTTCCATAATAATCTTGTTGTCAATGAGAGCCTGTAGTTTGTCCTTCAGAGAACGACATTCTTCGATGGTGTGTCCTTTCATGCTGGAATGGTATGCACAACATTTGTTTGGGTTAACCCACTGAGAGGGATTCTCGGGGGTGGCAATAGGGATGAGTGTAACATAACCAGCAACTTTGAGTTTTTCATGTAGCTGGTCAATGGGCTCGGCTATGGCGGTATATTGCTTTGGAGGATGGCGATCAAAGTTGGGACGAGGTCTAAGGAAGTTTTGGCGTGTAGGAGGGGATTGGTAATGAGATGGATATGAATTATAAGTGTGGTAGACAGGAGCAGGTTGTGGATATTTGGGCGACGCAGGTTGATATGTGGGTGATGGAGTTTGGTAGGAAGGTGGTGGAGTTTGGTAATTTGGCGATGAAGCTTGGTAATTTGGTGAGGGATGATGGGATTGGAGGTGTCAGATAGGTTTGATACTTGAGTGGGGACTTGGTTCTTTGTGCAACCATTACGGCTCCCACATCTCTCTTCTTAGACACACCACCGGACTGTAGAGCCTTGTTAGTGGCTTGCAAGGCTTCAAAATTTGTAACCATACCGCTTTTAATACCTTCTTCAATCCGCTCTCCCAATTTGATGATGTCATAGAACTTGCAACCCCCAACCATCACTAACCGTTCATAATACTGTGGGTCCTAAGCCCGGACCAACAACTTGTTCATATGTTCTTCCTCTAGAGCAGGTATGAATTTAGCGGCTTCGGACCTCCAGCGAGTAGCATACTCCGAAAGGTTTCTGTAGGCTTCTTCTTCAAATTTTGAATGTAGAACACATCTGGTGCGTTCTGTGTTGAATCTAAACCTGTCCATGAAATCAGACGCCATGCTTACCCAATTTGACCATTTCTTAGGGTCTTGGATGATGTACCAAGACAATGCATCTCCCTTCAAACTCCTCATGAACAGCTTCATGCGGATTCTTTCATCCTTTCCCACGCCGACCAATTTTTCGCAATAGGTCCTCATATGGACTCTCGGATCACCAGTACCGTCAAACATTTTGAACTTTGGAGGTTTGTACCCTCGGGCAGTTCGACATCAGGTTGGATACAAAGGTCTTCATAATTCAACCCTTAAATCCCTTTAGTCCCTTCAACACCCTAAACTTGGCTGGTCAGTTTTTTAAGCTCTTCGGCCAGGTTCCTAATAAGTAAATCCTTTTCGTCAGACTCAGACACCTGTGGGATAGGCGGAGTGGAATGGGTCATGGTTTCCACATAGATGGGACTGTTATAGGTGTGGAAATGGTCTTTTGTGGGGTTTTGAGGTTCTGGGATGAGCAGTGGGGTGTTATTTGAGGTGTGGCAAGCATTGTACTGTGTCGGGAGAGTTTAGTTCTTTAGGGGAGTGGTGTGATGGTTTTTCTGTCTTGGGATATTTTGTGGAGGTGCGGGGTTTTGAGCATTTGGAAGGTTGATGTCAGGGACGTTGAGGGAAACGACAAGCTGGCTAGATTTTGGACTTGATCTAGTTCTTTCTTAAACTTCAGCAATTTTTGTTCAAGTGGCGTCTCATGCAGGACCTGAATACCTCGGCCATCATTGGACTCTATCCGTTCAATCACATTCTTCTTTCTGATGCCGCTGGATTCTTCCATCTTAATTTTGCCTTTGTCTTTGCCCTTATGAGGACTAGGGGGAGGAGTAGGTGGAGGGCCCTTGGATCTGGTGTGATAGGCCGATGATGCCAGAATGTACGAACTAAACTTTGGGGAGGGGAGTAAGAAAAAATAAAAACAAAAGGTAACCAAGTCAGTGAGGACTATGAAAAGAGTATTGCAGTATTTAAACACATAATGCGGAAATGAAAGCGTGTCCTAAGTTGGGGACCTCTTTGTGCCTGAGGTAGGCCTAGCGACAAACTGATTTGGAGAACTTAAAATGCTAAATACCTCATTTTATTGATAATAAAATAGATGAATCCCGAAACGACAGACGGAAAATAAAATCACTAATGGCCATTGGCCTTATTACATTGTTGAAAAAAAAATAAAGACATTCCTATCTACTTGGTCCCAGAAGGACCTTCCCCAGATTCGGCATTCCTTCTTTCTTCTAACAGCTTTGCCAACTTGCGAAGTCCCAGCAGCAGATAAGTTCTGGATAAATATCCCCGTGCAGCTCCTTCAACCTTTTGACAATCTTCAACCCCTTTGATGAACTTTTCTTCCAAATCAATTATACCTCGTTCCAAATATCCCAGCCTTTTGTTGGCGCTAATAGCCATGTCCTTCCATTCCTCGATCAGTCTTTTGTTGGACTCATGTATCTTGTGGTGATCATCCTCATTTTCCCGGATCCTTTTACACAACTGATTGAACTTGACTTGTGCTTCAGCCCTTTCATTTACAACCATGTGACCTCGGACGTACCCTGGCTTGCTCTGACCACCCAGATCTTCTTCTAACCAACCCGGATAGAAAGGGGTATAACTGGTGTGATACCTTTCCGGCTCGATGGTGTCTTTCTCGAGTATAACCTTGCAGTGCCATAGGTGCTGAGCTTGGCACTTGTGAGGATTGTAATTGTTTTAAAAGTCGGCTCAGAGATGGCTCATCTTCTCGACCCTAGGGATGACTTGATTCCGTCCTGCCTGCCTCATAACTCGAAGAGGGACGTAAGGGTATGTCCCCCTTAGACCAATCAGTACCAGAAATAATGCGTCTCGGGATCGACTGATGAACTCATCCGTTGGAAACCATTCGAACATCCACTGAACCCGTTCTTCAGTCAGGTTATCAAAGATATCGACCCATCCTTCGACGTCCTCAGGTTGAGCGAACATGTCACGAATATAATTCATTAGCTATGGGTGATGTAAAGCGATGTGTTCATCCCACACTCGGCGGTGGATGTCCTGTCGATATTTCCCTTTTTGGAGATGTTCTACAAGCTAGAGTTGGTGTAACGACCCGGCCGGTCATTCCGAGAGTTTAGCTCTGTTTCCCCCGTTTCTGCTTCATTTTATGTGTTTCAAATTCATTTATGTGTGTTGGGTCAGTTGGTTCGGGTTCAGAGTGTCTATGGTGAGAATTGAGGCATTTAGTCTCTCAAGGTAGCCTAATAGTTGAGAAAGTCCACTGAGAGTTGACTTATTAGTGAACTACCTCGGAATGTGGATTTTATGGTTTGGATGGTTTCGTTAGGTGAATTGGGACTTAGGAGTGTGTTCGGAATGGAGTTTTGATGTCCGGTGTAGAATTAGGCTTGAATTGGCGAAAGTTTGTTTTTGACGATTTCTGGTCGGCTGTGAAAATAGGCTATCGGGGTCGGAATGGAATTCCGGAAGTTGGAACAGGTCCATAATGCCATTTTGAGTATGTGTGAAAAATTTCAAGTCAATCGAAGGTGTTTTGGTTGGTTTCGGTGTCGTTTGCAAAATTTAGAAGTTTCAAAGTTCATAGGCTTGAATTTGATGTAATTTTGGTATTTTCATATCATTTTTGGTGTTCCGAAGGCTAGACTAAGTTTGAATAATGATATGGGGTGTGTTGGTATGTTTTTTAGGGGTCCCGAGGGGCTCGGGATTGATTTCGGATGGTTGACGGAGTTTCGAACTTGGAAAATTACAACAAATGGTTGCTGGTGTAAGTTTCTGGTGTTGGCCGCACCTGCGGAAGGGTAGCCGCATGTGCGATGTCGTAGGTGCGAAAGTCCATGCGCATGTGCGAAAGGAGGCTAGGCAAGGGAAATCCACAGGGGCGAAGAGATGGTCGCACCTGCGAAGCCGCAGGTGCGGAGAAGTGGCCGCAGGTGCGAGAATTGGTCCGTTAGTGGAATTAGGTGCGATTAAGTGTGCGCAGGTGTGGAATTTGCTGGGCAGAACAGTATAAAAGAGGCCTCCACAAAATTTTAGTTATTTCACCCTTTTTGCATGCGGTTAGAGCTCAATTGAGGGCAATTTGAAGAGAGAATTCGTGGGTCTTCAGTGGAGGTAAGTTCCCGAGTTATTAAAGTCGTTTCTATGTTATTTTGTTCGGATTAGGCTTGTAAATTGAAGGATTTAAGTAAGAAAAAGTTTGGAAAATGGGAGGAAAGAGTTGTGAATTTCTTTTGGCAATTTTAGTGGGCAATTGTGGTCTGATTTTGATGTTCTTGGTATGTACGCTCTCGTGGGAGGATAAAGGTTCTTGTGATGTTTTATCGAATTCCGAGACATGGGCCCGGGGCTCGAGTTTGGCCGAATTTCGAGATTCTTGTGTAATTTGATAGTTTTCGAGTGGGTTGTGTTCCTTTAGTATATATTGATGATGTTGAACTGGTTTTGGCTAGATTCGGAGAAATCGGGAGCCAATTTGAGGGGCAAGAGCATAGCGGACTAGTGTTGTGGACCGATAGAGGTAAGTAATGGTTATAAATCTTGTCCTGAGGGTATGAAACCCCGCACATGTCGGATGACGAGTATGTGGCGCGCACTGATTTTTATATTGGACCAGGTTCTCTCTGCAGGCGACTAATAAGTTGCATATTTTACTCAAAACCTTATGTTAAATTATGTTCTAAGATTTTTGAAATATTTGGGCTATAAGCCGTGTTTGGGGCCTCGTGCTGATCTGTTTAGACCCCTTGGGGGCTTTTTCCTGCTATTTTCCTCACTATTTACTGATGATTTCACTCAGCCACATTGTGCTTACTGTTTTCGAAACTCAGCCATATTTACACTACTTTGAGATTTAAAAAAAATGATGTTTGGGTCGAGTACCCTGTTTTACTGATTTTCCCGAGGGGCTTTTTGAGTGGTTCTGCTGAGTCAGGCCGAGGGACTGATTGTGAGGATATGATACACCACGAGGTGGCTTGATATTAGCGCTTGGGCTGAAGGAGCCCCTCCAGAGTCTGCACACACCCCTAGTGAGCGCACCGTGTGCCGAGTGACGAGTGACGAGTGATTGGGAGGCATGATTGACTGTGAGGTGCTGAGTGACTGATTACGAGTGATGGTGAGGTATGCCCGAGGGGATGATCATGAGTGAGTGTGAGGCATGCCTGAGGGGCTGATTATGATACATGTTTTTCCCGAGGGGCTACTTATGATTTTACTAATTTCACTCTGATGTTTTGCCCGAGGGGACTCTATATGATTCATTTCATTTTCATACTAAATCTTTCGGTTTGAAGTTGTTAAAAATATGCATTCTTCAAAGGATTTTTCTGAAGTTGGTTTTAAGGCATGATGATTTCATATATCTATGTTATACTGTTGGAAATAAAGGATGTGCATCTTGTGAATTGATGACATTGATTTTACGTGTTTCTTGCTGCTCAGACCTGATTTATTTTCATTACTACTGAGTTGGTGTACTCACATTACTCCCTGCACCTTGTGTGCAGATCCAGGTGTTAGGGCAGGGTGAGCTGTCTATCTGTTCCAGAGATTCTCGGAGGTTTGAAAGGTAGCTGCATGCGTCCGCAGTCCTGCTCCCTCTCATGCTTACTATTATAGAATTTATTTTCTTTGAGTTGTATATTTTATGTAGATGCTCATGACCAGTGACTCCGGGTTCTCGGGGGGTTGTATTTAATATTCAGTATAGCTTTAACTGTTTTACAAAATGTTTAAAGGAGACCTTTATGGGTAATTAGTATAGTAAAGATGTAAATGGAAGCTTATTATGATTCGAGTGTAGTTTTGGCTGGCCTAGTTCCACGATAGGCGCCATCACGACGGGATTAGATTTTGGGTCGTGACAGTTTGGTATAAGAGCACTAGGTTACATAGGACTCACCGGTCATGAGCAGGTTTAGTAAAGTCTTGTGGATCGGTACAGAGACGTCTGTACTTATCTTCAAGAGGCTGCGGAACCCTTAGGAAAAATCTCACATTCTTGAATTCTTGTCGTGCGAATCCATTGTATTCATCCAAGAGCATAACTTTTGAATTCCTTCCATATATTCGAATGTGCACGAGAGCGCTTGGTATCGGCTGTGGATCGACGGCTTGTGGCTTCCATGGATGAGATGTGATTTTGGCATATTGGTAATGGGCTAGTCTGGAGGACTTGAGGCCAGATTCATTATGTGGCTTGATTGCTGAGATTTTTGTTGTGTGGGAACATGTAATTGAGGACTTGTATGTCCGTTTGTGTTCTTATTGATGAGAATTGGTGACTAGATGCCTATGTGGTGGGTGTGATTTGATGGTTAGATGTGTTCAGACTGTGAATTGTGTCAAAAGGGTTGGCTGGAAATGTGGCAAGATTTATTGAGTGTTTGATTTCTGTCTCGATTTGGTATATGGCCTTGAGTTGTGAGTATGTTGGAAG
Organism: Nicotiana paniculata; assembly: GCA_005239505.1. Taxonomy (NCBI): domain Eukaryota; kingdom Viridiplantae; phylum Streptophyta; class Magnoliopsida; order Solanales; family Solanaceae; genus Nicotiana; species Nicotiana paniculata. The sequence continues at coordinate 7,035 of MDKI01189833.1, forward strand.
ACCTCTCATGTTGTGTAGTTGTTGAGTGAAGTGGATTTTTCTGTTGGGTTATAAGTTCCTGGTGATGTCTTTTGAGCTGATCATTTGCCCCAGTAACGTTCATGTATTTGATTAACAGTGTATTCCAGCCATTTTAGCACTCCTTGTTATTGTATTCATTGATGGCGTCCTGGCATATCCGCGTAGCCAGGAGTAGCATACTCAGTATCTGAGGATGGCATTATAAGGATTCAGGGAGGAAAGGCTCTATTCCAATTCTCCGAGTGTGAATTTTGGCTCAGTTCATTAGCATTCTTGGGACACCTGGTGTTCAGTGAGGGTATCCATGTGGTCAGACATGTGTGGGTAGAGCTTCCAAACGCTTGAGATTTCTGTGACCACCGCTCCAGTGTTAGTCTAACATCAACTTTAGGTTTTTACCGCGTATTGTGGTGCCTCGAGGGTAGGCGTTGGTTGTGTTCAGATGCAGGAAGATGTAGTGATTGCGTGATAGTTCTTGTCTTCAGAAGTGTATGGAGAGATAACATTTGAGGCTAAGCGGGCAGGGGTATCTCATGCGGGTTGTCCCAGGGTGTGTGGTCCCTATGTAGTTCTATAATAAGTTCTCTTCTACCAGTAAAATGATATATATTGTAATTGGAGTTTAGATCGCTTGTGGAAGTTGGCGTGATTGTTACAATGGTGAATGCAAGATTTACAGATGACTTGAGTTGTTAGAGGGATGGTGATTATTATGGGCATTGTGAGTTATTGTTTGTCTCGATCATTGGCTTTGAGCCAAGTGGGGGAGTCTGTTAATGCTAAGTTGATTGCTGATTATGTGTGGTATTGGTTTCAGTTCGAGGTATATTGGTAAATCAGTTATGACCTGCAGGTGTGGGGTCTAGGAATGTCACGAGTAATGGAAATTTCTTCGATATAGGTTGCAATGTGCTTTGTTGGGTAATTGGGTTCTATCAAATGATTTAGTGGAAGTGGTAAAAGGTTTAGTGTGTACAGTGTATGAATTTTCTTGTGGCTTCAAGTGTTTGGATTATTTTCCTAGTATGTTAGTGTGCAAACGGGTCAGGTCGATTCTGTCTAATTGGTCGGTGTGCTTGAGATTTACGTTAGAGGATGTCAAGACTTGTGGCATATCTACATCATCATGGATTCTACATATCGGTATCAGGAAGGTGAAGTTAATGGCTTTAGATTCGCAGGAAGTCTCTTCAGGGTAAGTATTTCGAATGTGGTACTTTTGGGGATGTTTGAGAAAGTATTCGGTGGCTTATGAGCCTTAGACGGTATGGTTTTATGCTTGGGTCGCGTGTGGTGAGTCTGGGTTGAAAATTGTGGTATTACGGCAGGGAAAAGTATCAATTTGAAGGTAAGTTAGAAGGAACTTGGGTAAATAGGGCAACTTGGTAGTAGGTCGGATCGTCATGGTAAGGGATACGATTAGTTCTTGGGTGTTCATAAGGTGACGAGTTTTTCGGGTGTTTCTTAGCATGCTCTTGGATTTTTGGTGGCCTGCGTAGTTTGGTTGAGTTAGAAGAATTCAGTCGTGATGGTTTGGTGTTGCGCAAATAGGATTTCGGATAGTTCCGTATGGTTTCTACCGCGGTTAAGGGTGCATATTTTCTTATGACGTGTAGTGAATATCCAATGGGAGTTCTTGGCTAGTTGGGTACGTAGTTACTTGTGGCTCAGAAGGGACCATGGAGTTCCCGTATTTTTCCTATGTTGGCATGGCGTGTGCGGTATGTTGGGTAGAGTTGAGATTTGCATATGTGAGGTCACGGTTCGGTTCTGGAAGGAAGGTCATAAATTCTTAGGCAGCATGGGCAATTTCAGATGACTAGGTAGATGATATCACTAATTGGTGCGACTTGATGAGGGTATATATTTCAGAAAGAGCAATGTGTTTGAGTTAAGGGTACTTCATTGGTATCGCGGCGCCCTATTGTTGGATCGACTGTTGATATTCAAGGTTGCTTGGTAAACGGAAGAATTATAGGGGTATCCCTCGTGGAATGAGTGAGTATTTGGGATGTGTTATGTATTCGAGCGGTGGAGTTGTGATCAGATATGGTAATCCGTACGTTTCATGGACTTCGAGACTGAGAGTTCTCATAAACAGGATATTTTGTGGTAGTGAACGGTGAAGATGCGAGCTGAGCTAGTCGGATGTTAGTATGTACCATGATTTCGTCATTGTGAACTTTTCGGTAAGTTATCTATCTGTTGTGGGTGATCAAAGTTAATTTAGGGTCACTGGTTGGCTAATATGGGTGTGTATTCTACACCGGGTCGGAATTGTTGGCTCCGAATTTATATTATTGAGGAATGTACCATTCAATTGTGATTAAGTTTATTCATGTTCTGGAATGATCTATGAGTTACTCTTCGGTGTTGCGAGGAGTGGTGATTATTGTTTATATGCACATATCGTGCGGTTCTAATTGGGCGTTATAGCTAGATTTGAGTAAGGTAAGTAAATGGGTGTTACGGGATTGAGACGTGTTGGTTATATTCCTTCTGTTTCGGGTGGCATGGTATCGTCCGATTTCCCTCGTGGTTATGGCAATGCACTTTGAGTACTTGATGTCGAATTTCGAATGGTTATTGATTTTGAGCAAGGTGTCTTGAAGTATTTCAAGCGGACCAGCGTTGGATGATATCGCGCAGTGTATCAGATTTATGTAAGGGTATGACCTTTGGTATTGGATACATGTGTTTTTGATTTTTATGGTGTGTGTCAGGCTGTTATTATGATACGGTGATGGTAATTGTTAATGGCAGGATAGTCCTCTCGTGTGGATCTTTTATATAATTTGATTACATTGGGAAGTTGTTGTTAAGTGCAAAAGTTGCACAGGTTTTGGCTTCGAACTGTATCGATGTGTCATGCTATCAGGGTGGTCGTGATGGATGAGAAGAGGTCATTGGACCTAGAGTGAATATTTTTAGAATTTTCTACAGCATAAATGGAAGGATAAATATCGGGAGTCGGCTTAGAAATCTGCTATAATTCCGGTTTGGGAAGGGGAGTTTCATGTCTGGCTGATCGGAAGAATGGTTGTTAGTTCTACGTGCTTCTTTCATCATCAGAAGTATATGGAAGTGTTAGAGCGAGGCATTTCTTGATAAGAGGTTATGTACTGGTATTGGGTTGTTCTGAGCAGTTATTGTGGTTAAGAGTTATCGCTATGAGTGTTGAGTCACGTGGTGTATTATGTGATTTCATCTTTGGTGCGTATATGACTTGATTCAGCATGTTCAGACTTGTTCAGTTTATAGCTATAGAAAATTTGATCTTGTATATTATTTCAGAAGTGGGAATTTGGTTCTACAGTTTAGGGGTCAGGATTGGATTTCAAAATTTCAACGGTATTGTGCTATTGGACCTATATGGGATAGGGTGACGTGGGATCAGCCCCGGGTATGTGCATGATAAGCTACGTAACAGTTTGATGGTGTTGGAGAACAACTCTTGGCACATTCGAGGATGAACGTAGGTTTAAGTGGGGGAGGATGTAACGACCCAGCCGGTTGTTCCGAGAGTTTAGCTCCGTTTCCCCCCGTTTCTGCTTCATTTTATGTGGTTCAGCTTCATTTATGTGTGTTGGGTCGGTTAGTTCGGGTTCAGAGTGGTCAAGGTGAGAATTGATGCTTTTAGTCTCTCAAGGTAGCCTAATAGTTAAGAAAGTCAACTGAGAGTTGACTTATTAGTGAATGACCTCGGAATGAGGATTTTATGGCTCATATGGTTTTGTTAGGTGAATTGGGACTTAGGAGTGTGTTCGGAATGGAATTTTGATGTCCGGTGTAAAATTAGGCTTGAATTGGCGAAAGTTAGTTTTTGGCGATTTCCGGTCGGCAGTGAAAAATAGGCTATCAGGGTCGGAATGGAATTCCGGAAGTTGGAACATGTCCATAATGTCATTTTGAGTGTGTGTGCAAAATTTCAGGTCAATCGGAGGTGTTTTGGTTGGTTTCGGCGTCGTTGGCGAAATTTGGAAGTTTCAAAGTTCATAGGCTTGAATTTGATGTAATTTTGGTATTTTCATGCCGTTTTTGTTGTTTTGAAGGCTCGAATAAGTTTGAATAATGCTATGGTGTGTGTTGGTATGTTTGGTAGGGGACCCGAGGGGCTCGGGATTGATTTCGGATGGTTGGCGGAGTTTCGAACTTGGAAAATTACAGCAAATGACTGCAGGTGTAAGTTTCTGGTGTTGGCCGCACCTGCGGAAGGGTAGCCGCAGATGCGATGTCGCAGGTGCGAAAGGAGGCTAGGCAAGGGAAATCCGCAGGTACGGGTTCGCAGGTGCGATTAAGTGTCCGCAAGTGTGGAATTTGCTGGGCACAACAGTATAAAAGAGGCCTCCGCGAAATTTTAGTTATTTCACCCTTTTTGCATGCGGTTGGAGCTCAATTGAGGGCAATTGGAAGAGAGAATTTGTGGGTCTTCAGTGGAGGTACGTTCCCGAGATATTAAAGTCGTTTCTATATTATTTTGTTAGGATTAGGCTTGTAAATTGAAGGATTTAAGTAAGAAAAAGTTTGGAAAATGGGAGGAAAGAGTTGGGAATTTCTTTTTGCAATTTTAGTGGGCAATTGTGGTCCGATTTTGATGTTCTTAGTATGTACGGTCTCATGGGAGGATAAGAGCTCTTGTGATGTAAATTTTATCAGATTTCGAGACGTGGGCCCGGTGCTCGAGTTTGTCTGAATTTCGAGATTCTTGTATAATTTGATAGTTTTCGATTGGGTTGTGTTCCTTTAGTATATATTGATGATGTTGAACTGGTTTTGGCTAGATTCGGAGAAATCGGGAGCCAATTTGAGAGGAAATATCATATCGGACTAGTGTTGTGGCCCGGTAGAGGTAATTAATGGTTATAAATCTTGTCCTAAGGGTATGGAACCCCGGACTACATATTTCTCACTGATTTTAGAATGGCGCACATGTCGGATGACGAGTATGTGGCGCGCACTGATTTTTGGATTGGACTAGGTCCTCTCCACAGGCGACTAATGAGTTGCATATTTTACTCAAAACCTTATGTTAAATTATGTTCTAAGATTGTTGAAATATTTGGGTTATAAGCCGTGTTTGGGGCCTCATGCCGATCTGTTTAGACCCCTTGGGGGATTTTTACTGTTGTTTTCCTCACTATTTACTGATGATTTCACTCAGCCACATTGTGCTTACTGTTTTCGAAACTCAGCCTGATTTACACTACTTTGAGATTTAAAAAAAAATGATGTTTGGGTCGAGTACCCTGTTTTACTGATTTGTCCGAGAGGCTTTTTGAGTGGTTCTGCTGAGTGAGGCCGATGGCCTGATTATGAGGATATGATACTCCACGAGGTGGCTTGATATTAGCGCTTGGGCTGAAGGAGCCCCTCCGGAGTCTGCACACACCCCCAGTGAGCGCACCGAATGCCGAGTGCCGAGTGACGAGTGATTGGGAGGCATCAGTGACTGTGAGGTGCTGAGTGACTGATCACGAGTGATGGTGAGGTATGCCTGAGGGTTTGATCATGAGTGACTGTGAGGCATGCCCGAGGGGCTGATTATGATACATGTTTTTCCCGAGGGGCTACTTATGATTTTACTACTTTCACTCTAAGCTTATGAAATATGTTTTGCCCGAGGGGCCTCTATATGATTCATTTCATTTTCATACTAAATCTTTCGGTTTGAAGTTGTTAAAAATATGCATTCTTCAAAGGATTTTTCTGAAATTGGTTTTAAGGCATGATGATTTCATATATCTATGTTATACCGTTGGAAAGAAAGGCTGTGCATCTTGTGAATTGATGACATTGATTTTATGTGTTTCTTGCTAC
>MDKI01004833.1:0-13647 GCA_005239505.1 Nicotiana paniculata
TTGTGTTTTCGAAATTATATAAAGATAAAAATAAGGTACTATTTTTGTATTTTTTTTTTAAAAATTTATGAAAAATACATAAACTAAAATGTTTTTATTTTGTAATTTTCATTTTTCTTGTAATAAAATAAAGTAAAAGAGTCAAGATGAGTGAAAATAGCTATATTAAACCCAAACTAAGTATTTAAATGCTTAAATAAGCAAAATTTTGGGGAGGGTCAAAAATCACATGTCTACACATGATATTTGTCCGGAATATCAAATATGACCCAAGGAACTATAACCAACGCTTCGAAATGATCAAGTTACATTTTTTGGCATTTTATGGCAATTAAACTGGAATTCCACCAGTCGTGCCTGTATTATCGCCTACCATGGTCCATGCCGGACACCTTGGTACGGAGCCGGTACCAGGTTGCATGATATATGTCCGGGACATTAAGTATGACCCAAGGAAACATAACCAACGCTTCGAAATGATCAAGTTAAATTTTTTGGCATTTTATGGCAATTAAACTGGAATTCCACCAATCGTGTCTCTATTATCGTCATCCATGGTCCAGGCCGGACGCCTTGGTATGGAGCCGGTACCGGATCGCATGATATTTTTCCGGTACATCAAAAGGAACCATAACCAACTCTTCAAAATGATCAAGTTAAATTTTTTGGCATTTTATGGCAATTAAACTTGAATTCCGCCAAGTCGTGCATGTATTATCGCCTTACAAGGTCCAGGACGGACGCCGTGGTATGTAGCCGGTACTGAATCGCATGATATTTATCCGGGACATCTAATATGACCCGAGGAACCATAACCAAAACTTGGAAATGATCAATTTACATTTTTTGACATTTATTGCAATTAAACTGGAATTCAGCCAGTCGTGCCTATATTATCGCCATCCATGGTCCAGGCCGGACGCCTTGGAATGGATCCAGTACTGGATCGCATGATATTTGTCCGGGATATAAAATACAACCCAAGAAACCATAATCAAATCTTCAAAAGGATGAAGTTACATTGTTTGGCATTTTATGTCAATTAAACTAGAATTCCGCCAATTCGTGCCTGCATTATCGCCTTCCATGGTCTGGGCCGGACGTGTTGGTACGTAGCCGGTACCGAAACGCATGATATTTTTCCGGGAAATCAAATACAACCCAAGAATGCATAACCAACGCTTCAAAATGATCAAATTACATTTTTTGGAACTTTATGGCAATTAAACTGGAATTCCACCAGTCGTGCCTGTATTAATGCCTGCCATAGTCCAGGCCGGACGGCTTGGTACGGAGCCGGTACTGGATCTCATGATATTTCTCCGGTACATCAAATACGACCCAAGGAACCATAAACAAAGCGTCGAAATGATCAAGTTACATTTTTTTGGCATTTTATGGCAATTAAACTGGAATTCCGCCAGTCGTGCTTATACTATTGCCTGCCATGGTTCAGGCCGGATGCCTTGGTACGGAGCTGGTACCGTATATCATGATATTTTTCTGGGACATAAAATACGACCCAAGGAACCATACCCAACACTTCGAAATGATCAAGTTACATTTTTTGGCATTTTATGGCAATTAAACTGGAATTCCGCCAGTCGTGCCTGTATTATCGCCTGCCATGGTCCAGGCCGGATGCTTTGGTAAGGAGCCGGTACCGGATCGCATGATATTTCTCTAGGACATCAAATACGACCCAAGGAACATAACCAACGCTTCAAAATTATCAAATTACATTTTTTGGCATTTTATGGCAATTAAACTGGAATTGCGCCACTCATGCCTGTATTATCGCCTGTCGTGGTCCAGGTTGGACTCCTTGGTATGGAGCCGGTATTGAATCTCATGATATTTGTCTAAGACATCAAATACGACCAAAGGAACCATAACCAACGCTTCAAAATGATCAAGTTACATTTTTTGGCATTTTATGGCAATTAAACTAGATCTCCGTCAGTCGTGCATGTATTATCGCCTGCCATGGTCCAGGCCGGACGCCTTGGTACGGAGCCAGTACCGGATCGCACGATATTTTTCCGGGATATCAAATATGACCCAAGGAACTATAACCAATGCTTCGAAATGATCAAGTTTCATTTTTTGGCAATTTATGGCAACTAAACTGGAATTCCTCCAGTCGTACCTGTAATATTGCCTGCCATGGTCCTGGCCGGACGCCTTGGTACGGAGCCGGTACCGGATCACGTGATATTTGTCCGGGACATTAAATATAACCCAAGGAACCATAACCAACGCTTCGAAATGATCACGTTGCATTTTTTGGCAATTAAACTAGAATTCCGCCAGACGTGCCTTTATTATCTCCATTCATGGTCCAGGCCGGACGTCTTATGGAGAAGGTATCGAGTCGCATGATATTCTTCCGGGACATCAAATACAGCCCAAGGAACCATAACCAACTCTTCGAAATGATGAAGTTAAATTTTTGTGCATTTTATGGCAATTAAATTGGAATTCCGCCAAGTCATGCCTATGTTATCGCCTGCCATGGTCCAGGCCGGACGCCGTGGTACGTAGCCGGTACCGAATCGCATGATATTTGTCCGGGACATCAAAAATTACCCAAGGAACCATAACCAACATTTCGAAATGATCAAGTTACATTTTTTGGCATGTTATGGAAATTAGACTTGAATTGCGCCAGTCATGCCTGTATTATCGCCTGCCGTGGTCCAGGTTGGACTCCTTGGTACGGAGCCGGTACCGAATTTCATGATATTTTTCCGAGACATCAAGTAAGACAAAGGAACCATAAACAACGCTTCGAAATGATCAAGTTAAATCTTTTGGCATTTTATGCAATTTAAACTGAAATTTCGCCAGTCGTGCCTGTATTATCGCCTGCCATGGTCCAGGCCGGACGCCTTGGTACGGAGCCGTTACCGGATCACATGATATTTTTCCGGGACATCAAATACGATCAAAGAAACCATAAACAATGCTTCGAAATGATCAAGTTACATTTTTTGGAATTTTATGGCAATTAAACTGGAATTCCGCCTGTCATGCCTGTATTATCGCATGCCATGGTCCAGGCCGGACACCTTGGTACAGAGCTGTTACCGGATCACATGATATTTTTCCGGGACATCAAATATGACCCAGGGAACCATAACCAACGCTTCGAAATTATCAAGTTACATTTTTTGGCATTTTTTGGCAATTAAACTAGAATTCTGTCAGTCGTGCATGTATTATCGCCTGCCACGGTCCAGGCAGGACGCCTTGGTATGGAGTCGGTACCGGATCGCATGATATTTGTCCGGGATATTCAATATGACCCAAGGAACCATAAACAACGCTTTGAAATGATCAACTTAAATTTTTTGGCATTTTATGGCAATTAAACTGGAATTTCGACAGTCGTGCCTGTATTATTGCCTGCCATGGTCCAGGCCGGACGCCTTGGTACGAAGCCGGAACCAGGTCGCATGATTTTTGTCCGGGATTTGAAATATGACCCAAGGAACCATAACCAACGCTTCGAAATGATCAAGTTATATTTTTTGGAATTTTATGGCAACTAAACTGGAATTTCGTCAGTCGTGCATGTATTATCACCTTCCATGGTGCAGGCCGGATGCCTTGGTGCGTAGCCGATACCGGATCGCATGATATTTGTCCGGGATATTCAATATGACCCAAGGAACCATAAACAACGCTTTGAAATGATCAAGTTACATTTTTTGGTATTTTATGGCAATTAAACTGGAATTCCACCAGTCGTGCATGTATTATTGCCTGCCATGGTCCAGGCCGGACGCCTTGGTACGGAGCAGGTACCGGATATCATGATATTTGTCAGGGACATCAAATACGACCCAAGGAACCATAACCAATGCTTAGAAATGATCAAGTTACATTTTTTGGTATTTTATGTCAATTAAACTGGAATTCCGCCAGTCGTGCCTGTATTATCGCGTGCCATGGTCCAGGCCGGATGCCTTGGTACGGAGCCGGTACTAGATCGCATGATTTTTCTCCAGGATATCAAATACGACCCAAGGAACCATAACCAACGCTTCAAAATTATCAAATTACATTTTTTTGCATTTTATGGCAATTAAACTGGAATTCCGCTAGTCGTGTCTGTATTATCGCCTGCCATGATCCAGGCCGGACACCTTGGTACGGAACCGTTACCGGATCACATGATATTTCTCCAGGACATCAAATACGATCAAAGAAACCATAACCAATGCTTCGAAATGATCAAGTTACATTTTTTGGAATTTTATGGCAATTAAACTGGAATTCCGCCAGTCGTGCCTGTATTATCGCCTGCCATGGTCCAGGCCGTACGCCTTGGTACATGAGCCGGTACCGGATCGCATGATATTTCTAGAGGATATCAAATACGACCTACGGAACCATAAACAACGCTTTGAAATTATAAAGACACATTTTTTGACATTTTATGGCAATTAAACTAGAATTCCGACAGTCGTGCCTGTATTATCGCCTGCCGTGGTCCAGGCCGTACGCCTTTGTACGGAGCCGGTACTGGGTCGCATGATATTTTGCCGGGACATTAAATATGACCCAAGGAACTAAACCAACGCTTCGAAATGATCAAGTTACATTTTTTGGAATTTTATGGCAATTAAACTAGAATTCCGACAGTCGTGCCTGTATTATCGCCTGCCGTGGTCCAGGCCGTACGCCTTTGTACGGAGCCGGTACTGGGTCGCATGATATTTTGCCGGGACATTAAATATGACCCAAGGAACTAAACCAACGCTTCGAAATGATCAAGTTACATTTTTAGGCACTTTATGGCAATTAAACTGGAATTCCACTAGTCGTCCCTGTATTAGCGCCTGCCATGGTCCAGGCCGGACGCCTTGGTACGGAGCCGGTACCGGATCGTATGATATTTGTCCTGGATATTAAATACGACTCAAGGAACCATAACCAACGCTTCGAAAGGTTCAATTTACATTTTTTGGCATTTTATGGCAATTAAACTAGAATTCCGCCAGTCGTGCCTCTATTATCGCCTCCCATGGTCCAGACCGGAGGCCTTGGTATAGCGCCGGTACTGGATCGCATGATATTTCTCCAGGACATCAAATGTGACCTACAGAACCATAACCAACGCTTCAAAATGATCAAATTACACTTTTTTGGCATTTTATGGCAATTAAACTGGAATTCCGCCACTCGGGCATGTATTATCGCCTGCCATGGTCCAGACTGGACACCTTGGTACATAGGTTGTACCGGATCTCATGATATTTTTCTGGGACATCAAATACGACCCAAGGAACCATAACCAATGCTTTGAAATGATCAAGTTACATTTTTTGGCATTTTATGGCAATTAAACTGGAATTCCGTCAGTCGTGCATGTATTATCGCCTGCCATGGTCCTGGCCGGACGCCTTGGTACGGAGCCCGTACCGGATCGCATGATATTTGTCTGAGATATAAAATATGACCCAAGGAACCATAAACAACACTTTGAAATTATAAAATTATAGTTTTTGGCATTTTATGGTAATTAAACTGGAATTCCGCCAGTTGTGCCTGTATTATCGCCTGCCATGGTCCAGGTCAGACGCGTTGGTACGGAGGCGGTAACGGGTCGCATGATATTTGTCCGGGACATTAAATATGACCCATGGAACCATAACTAACGCTTCGAAATGATCAAGTTACATTTTTTGGCATTTTATGGCCATTAAGCTGGAATTCCGCTAGTCGTGCCGGTATTATCGCCATCCATGGTCCAGGCCGGACGTCTTGGTATGGAGCAGGTACCGGGTCGCATGATATTTTTCCGGGACATCAAATACAACCCAAGGAACCATAACCAACGCTTCGAAATGATCAAGTTACATTTTTTAGCATTTATGTCAATTATAATGGAATTCCGCAAGTCGTGCCTGTATTATCGCCTGCAATAGTCTAGCCGGGCGCCTTGGTACGGAGCCGGTACCAGATCGCATGATATTTGTTTGGGTCATCAAATACGACCCACAGAACCATAACCAATGCTTCAAAATGATCAAGTTACATTTTTGACATTTTATAGCGATTAAAATGGAATTCGCCAGTCATGCCTGTATTATTCCCTGCTATGGTCCAGGCCGGAAGCCTTGGTTTGGAGCCGGTACCGGATCACATGATATTTTTCTGGGACATCAAATATGACCCAAGAAACCATAACCAACGCTTCGAAATGATCAAGTTACATTTTTTAGCATTTATGTCAATTATAATGGAATTCGGCAAGTCGTGCCTGTATTATCGCCTGCCATGGTCCAGGCCAGACGCCTTGGTACGGTGCCGGTAACGGGTCGCATGATATTTGTTCGGGACATTAAATATGACCCATGGAACCTTAACTAACGCTTCGAAATGATCAAGTTATATTTTTTTGGCATTTTATGGCCATTAAACTGGAATTCCGCTAGTCGTGCCGGTATTATCGCCATCCATGGTCTACGCCAGGTGCCTTGGTATGGAGCAGGTACCGGGTCGCATGATATTTTTCCGGGACATCAAATACAACCCAAGAAACCATAACCAACTCTTCAAAATGATCAAGTTACATTTTTTGGCATTTTATGGCAATTAAACTGGCATTGCGCCAGTCGTGCCTGTATTATCGCCTGCCATGGTCCAGACCGGACGCCTTGGTATCGAGCCGGTATCGGATAACTTGATATTTGTCCAATACATCAAATACGACCCAAGGATCCATAACCAACACTTCAAAATGATCAAGTTACATTTTTTGGCATTTTATGGCAATTAAACTGGAATTCCCTCACTTGTGTCTGTATTATCGCCTGCCATGGTCCAGGCCGGACGCCTTGGTATGGAGCCGGTACCGGATCTCATGATATTTGTCCGGGACATTAAATATGGCCCAAGGTTCCATAACCAACGCTTCGAAATGATTAAGTTACATTTTTTGGCATTTTATGGCAATTAAATTGGAATTCCGCCAGTTGTGCCATTATTATCGCCTGCCATGGTCCAAGCCGGAGGCCTTGGTACAGAGGCGGTACCGGATCGCATGATATTTTTTTGGGACATCAAATACTACCCAAAGAACCATAACCAACTCTTCGAAATGATCAAGTTACATTTTTTGGCATTTTATGGCAATTAAACTGGAATTCCGCCAGTCGTGCCTTTATTATCGCCTACCATGGTCCAGGCTTGAGGCCTAGGTACGAAGATTGTACCGGATCGCATGATATTTTTTCGGGAAATCAAATACGATCTAAGGAACTATATCCAACGTTTCGAAATGATCAAGTTACATTTTTTTGAATTTTATGGCAATAAAACTGGAATTCCGCCAGTCGTGCTTGTATTATCGCCTGCCATGGTCCAGGCCAGAGGCCTTGGCGCGGAGCCGGCACTGGATCACATGATATTTTTCCGGGACATCAAATACCACCCAAGGAACCATAACCAACGCTTCGAAATGATCAAGTTACATTTTTTGACATTTTATGACGATTAAAATGGAATTCCGCCAATCATGCCTGTATTATTCCCTGTTATGGTCCAGGACGGACGCCTTGGTTTGGAGCCGGTACCGGATCGCATGATATTTTTCTCGGACATCAAATACGACCCAAGGAACCATAATAAACTCTTCGAGATGATCAAGCTACATTTTTTGGCATTTTATGGCAATTAAACTGGAATTCCACCAACCATGCTTGTATTATCGCCAGCCATGGTCCAGGTCGGACGCCTTGGTACATAGCCGGTACCAGATCGCATGATATTTGTCCGGGACATCAAATACGGCCCATGGAAACATAGCCAACGCTTCGAAATGATCAAGTTATATTTTTTTGGCATTTTATGGCAATTAAATTGGAATTCCGCTAGTCGTGTTTGTGTTATCGCCTGCCATAGTCCAGGCCGGACGCCTTGGTACGGAGACGGTACCATATTGCATGATATTTTTCCGGGACATCAAATACAACCCAAGTAACCATAGCCAACGCTTCGAAATGATCAAGTTACATTTTTTGGCATTTTATGGCAAGTAAATTGGAATTCCGCCAGTTGTGCCTATATTATCGCCTGCCATGGTCCAGGCCGGACGTCTTGGTACGGAGGCGGTACTGGATCGCATGATATTTGTTCGGGACATTAAATACGACCCAAGGAACCATAACCAACGCTTTGAAATGATCATGTTATATTTTTGTCATTTTGTGGCAATTAAATTGGAATTCCGCCAGTCGTGCCTGTATTATCGCCTGCCATAGTCCAAGCGGAGGCCTTGGTATGGAGACGGTACCGGATCACATGATATTGTTTTGGGACATCAAATACGACCCAAGGAATCATAACCAACGCTTCGAAATGATCAAGTTACATTTTTTGGCATTTTATGGCAGTTAAACTGGAATTCTGCCAGTCGTGCCCGTATTATCGCCTGCCATGGTCCAGGTCGGAGGCCTTGGTCTTGAGCCGGTACGGGATCGCATGATATTTTTCCGGGGCATCAAATACAACCCAAGGAACCATAACCAACGCTACGAAATGATCAAGTTACATTTTGTGGCATTTTATGTCAATTAAACTGGAATTCCGCAAGTCGTGCATGTATTATCGCCTACCATAGTCCAGGCCGGACGCCTTGGTACAGAGCAGGTACCGGATCGCATGATATTTTTTTGGGACATAAAATACAACCCAAGGAACCATAACCAACGCTTCGAAATGATCATGTTACATTTTGTGGCATTTTATGTCAATTAAACTGGAATTCCGCAAGTCGTGCATGTATTATCGCCTGCCATAGTCCAGGCTGGACGCCTTGGTAAAGAGCAGGTACCGGATCACATGACATTTTTTCGGGACATGAAATACGACCCAAGAAACCATAACCAATGCTTCAAAATGATCAAGTTTCATTTTGTGGCATTTTATGTCAATTAAACTGGAATTCCGCAAGTCTTCCTGTATTATCGCCTACCATAGTCTAGGCCGGACGCCTTGGTACAAAGCCGGTACCAGAACGCATGATATTTTTCTAGGACATAAAATACGACCCAAGGAACCATAGTCAACGCTTCGAAATGATCAAGTTACATTTTTTGGCATTCTATGGCAATTAAACTGGAATTCCGCGAGTTGAGCCTGTATTATCGCCTGCCATGGTCCAGGCCGGACGCCTTGGTACGGTGCCGGGACCAGATCGCATGATATTTTTTCTGGACCTCTAATACGACCCAGGGAACCATAACCAATGTTTTAAAATGATCAAGTTACATTTTTTGCATTTTATGTCAATTAAACTTGAATTCCGCAAATCGTGCCACTATTGTCGCTTGCCATAGTCCAGGCCGGACGCCTTGGTAGGGAGCCGATACCAGATTGCATGATATTTTTCCGGGACGTCAAATACGACCCAAGGAACCATAACCAACGCTTCAAAATGATCAAGTTACATTTTTGGCATTTTATGGCAATTAAACTGGAATTCCGCCACTCGTGCATGTATTATCGCCTGCCATGGTCCAGGTCGGACCCCTTGGTATGGACCCGGTATCGGATCGCATGATATTTGTCCAGGATATCAAATACGACCCAAGGAACCATAACCAACGCTTCGAAATGATCAAGTTATATTTTTTGTCATTTTATGGCAATTAAACTGGCATTCTACTAGAGGGGCATGTATTATCGCGTGCCATGTTCCAGGCCGGACGCCTTGGTACGGAGCCGGTACCGGATCGCATGATATTTGTCTTGGACATAAATACGACCCACGGAACCATAACCAACGCTTCAAAATGATCAAGTTACATTTTTTGGCATTTTATGGCAATTAAACTAGAATTTCGCCAGTCGTGCCTAAATTATCGCCTGCCATGGTCGAGGCAGGACGCCTTGGTACGGAGCCGGTTATGGATCGCATCATATTTTTTCGGGACATCAAACTGGAATTCCGGCAGTCGTGCCTGGTTTATCGCCTTCCATGGTCCAGGGCGGACGCCTTGGTACGAAGCCGGTACTGGATCGCATGATATATGTCCGAGACATCAAATACAACCCAAGGAACCATATCCAACGATTCGAAATGATCAAGTTACATATTTTGGCATTTTATGTCAATTAAACTGGAATTCCGCAAGTCGTGCCTATATTATAGCCTGCCATAGTCCAGGCCGGACGCCTTGGTAAAGAGCCAATACCGAAACGCATGATATTTGTCCGTAACATAAAATAAGACCCAAGGAACCACAACCAACACTTCAAAATAATCATGTTACACTTTTTGGCATTTTATGGCAATTAAACTGGAATTGCGCCAGTGGTGTCTGTATTATCGCCTGACATGGTCCAGGCCGGACGCCTTGGTATGGACCCGATACCGGATCACATGATATTTGTCCAAGACATCAAATACGACCCAAGTTACCATAACCAACACTTCGAAATGATCAAGTTACATTTTTTGGAATTTTATGGCAATTAAATAGGCATTCCGCCAGTCGTGCCTGTATTATCGCCTTCCATGGTCCAGGCCGGAGGCCTTGGTACAGAGCCGGTACCGGATCGCATAATATTTTTCTGGCATACGGAACTGGTACCGGATCGCATGATATTTGTCCTAGACATCAAATACGACCCAAGGAACCATAACCAATACATTGAAATGATCAAGTTATATTTTTTGGCATTTTATGGCAATTAAACTGGAATTCCCACAGTCGTGCATGTATTATCGCCTGCCATGGTCCAGGCCAGACACCTTGGTACAGAGCCGGTATCGGGTCTCATGATATTAGTCCGGGATATGAAATATTACCCAAGGAACCATAACCAATGCTTAGAAATTATCATGTTACATTTTTTGGTGTTTTATGGCAATTAAATTGGAATTCCGCCAGTTATGCCTCTACTATCGCCTGCCATGGTCAGGTCGGACTCCTTGGTACGGAGTCGGTACCGAATCTCATGATATTTGTCCAAGACATAAAATACGACACACGAAACCATAACCAACACTTCGAAAAGATCAAATTACATTTTTGGCATTTTATGGCAATTAAGTTGGAATTACGCCAGTCGTGTCTGTATTACCGCCTGCCCTAGTCCAGACCGGACGCCTTGGTACGGAGCCGGTACCGGATCAGATGATTTTCTCCGGGACATCAAATATGACCACAGGAACCATAACCAACGCTTCTAAATGATCAAGTTACATTTTTTAGCATTTTATTTCAATTACACTTGAATTCTGCCAATCGTGTCTGTATTATCGCCTGCCATGGTCCAGGCCAGACGCCTTGGTACGGAGTTGGTACCGAATCACATGATATTTTTCCGGGAAATCAAATATGACCCAAGGAACCATAACCAACGCTATGAAATGATCAGGTTACATTATTTTGCATTTTGTGGCAATTAAACTGGAATTCCGCCTGTCGTGCCTCTATTATCGCCATCCATGGTCCAGGCCGGATGCCTTGGTATGGATCCGGTACCGGATCGCATGATATTTTTTCGGGACATCAAATAAAATCCAAGAAACCATAACCAAGTCTTTGAAAGGGTCAAGTAATATTTTTTGGCAATTTATGGCGATTAAATTGGAATTTTGCCAAGTCGTGCCTGTATTATCGCCTGCCATGGTCCAGGCCGGACGCCTTAGTACGTAGCCGGTACCGAGTCTCATGATATTTGTCCGGGACATCAAATACGACCCAAGAAACCATAACCAACGCTTGGTAATGATCAAGTTACATTTTTTGGAATTTTATGGCAATTAAACTGGAATTCTGCCAGCTGTGCCTATAAAATCGCCTGCCATAGTCCAGGCCGGACGCCATAGTACAGAGCTGGTACCGAATCGCATGATATTTCTCTGGCAGATCAAATACGACCCAAGGAACCATAACCAATGCTTCGAAATTATCAAGTTACATTTTTGGCCGTTTATGGAAATTAAACTGGAATTCAGCCAGTCGTGGATGTAATATCGCCGACCATGGTCCAGGCCCGACGCCTTGGTACGGAGGCGGTACCGAATCGCATGATATTTGTCCGGGATATCAAATATGACCCAAGGAACCATAAACAACGCTTCAAAATGATCAAGTTACATTTTTTGGCATTTTCTGGCAATTAAACTGGAATTCCGTCAGTCGTGGATGTAATATTGCCTGCCATGGTCCAGGCCCGACGCCTTGGTACGGAGGCGGTACCGAATCGCATGATATTTGTCCGGAACATCAAATATGACCCAAGGAACCATAAAAAAACGCTTCGAAATGATCAAGTTACATTTTTTGGCATTTTATGGCAATTAAACTGGAATTCCGCCAGTCGTGCATGTATTATCGGCTGCCATGGTCTAGGCTGGACGCCTTCGTACGGAGCCGATACCGAGTCGCATGATATTTGTCCGGGACATCAAATACTACCCAAGGAATCATAACCAACGCTTCGAAATGATCAAGTTATATTTTTTGGCCTTTTATGGCAATTAAACTTGAATTCCGCCAGTCGTTCCTGTATTATTGCCTGCCATAAGCCAGGCCGGACGCCTTCGTACAGAGCCGATACCGGGTCGCATGATATTTGTCCGGGATATCAAATATGACACAAGGAACCATAACCAACGCTTCGAAATGATCAAGTTACATTTTTTGGCATTTTACGGCAATTAAATTGGAATTCCGCCAGTCGAGCCTCTATTATCGCCTGCCATGGTCCAGGCTGGACGCCTTGGAACAGAACCAGCACCGGATTGCATGATATTTGTCCAGGACATCAAATATGACCCACGGAACCATAACCAACGCTTAGAAATGATCAAATTACATTTTTTGGTATTTTATGGCAATTAAACTGGAATTTCACCAGTCGTGCATGTATTATCGCCTGCCATGGTCAAGGCCGGAAGCCTTGGTACGGAGCCAGTACCGGACCGTATGATATTTGTTCGGGATATCAAATATGACCCAAGGAATCATAACCAACGATTCTAAATGATCAAGTTACATTTTTTGGCATTTTATGGCAATTAAACTGGAATTCCGCCAAGTCGTGCCTTTATTATCGCCTGCCATGGTCCAGGCCGGACGCCGTGGTACGTATCCAGTACCGAATCACATGATATTTTTATGGGACATCAAATATGACCCAAGTAACCATAACCAACGCTTCGAAATGATCAAGTTACATGTTTTTCTATTTTATGGCAATTAAACTGGAATTCCGCCAGTCGTGCCTGTATTATCTTCAACTATGGTCCAGGTCGGATGCCTTGGTACGGAGCCGGTGCGGGATAGCATGATATTTGTCCGTGACAGCAAATACGAACCAAGGAACCATAACCAACGCTTCAAAATGATCAAGTTACATTTTTTGGCATTTTATGGCTATTAAACAGTACTTTCGCCAATCGTGCCTGTATTATCGCCATCCATGGTCCAGGTCGGAGGCCTTGGTATGGAGCCGGTACCGGATCATATGATATTTTTTCGGGAAATCAAATACAACCCAAGGAACCATAACTAATTCATCAAAATGATCAAGTTACTTTTTTTGGCATTTTCTGGAAATTAAACGGGAATTCCGCCAAGTCGTGCCTGTATTATCGCCTGCCATGGTCCAGGCCGGACG